>JABGLY010000077.1:0-176087 GCA_013623525.1 Fusarium dimerum
TATCTATACCTTTAGATACCTTAACCTACCACCTGCTAACATCTACAGTCACCGGATATTGAATTCGACCAAGTAATCACAAGTCATGGAATTATTAAAATACTTGGACATTGGTCGAGAAGCGAATCACTCAATACACAGGTTTGACAATTTGTGATTATGGGCCATAATGCTGTATCCAGCACGATCACTAATCATTTATTCGTGGGTTACATTATAACTGTTGGGATTTGAGCATTTGTCTCGATTAAAGGCACGCATGAAAAGCCCATGGCAAGCTAGGAAATCAAGCGTAATTAGAGGCAGAATATCGAGATTGCGACATTTTACCTAGCGACGAACTTATCAGTACTCCATGATCTTGTGACGAATACCGACGGACAGTGAAGAGAAATTGCAAGAGAAAGCCGGTGAAGCGGGGCTGACATTAGCATTTCTTCATAGAATTTACCTCGTTGCGTACTGTGACTCAAGATCAGCAAACATCGCATGACTATTATGCCCTCACGTCTGGCTCATGATAGGTGGCAATAAATGGCCCAAGTTTCATCGCGACACAAGGTTACAATGGCAATGAGCATACGTAAAATAGGGTTAAACCCAAACCACTCATCAGGTGTCTATTTGCCGTCAGTTATGCAGGAACCAATTGTAATGCCATGATTGAGGTTGGACTCGGCATCCAACTCAAATCTATCCCACACACCAATTGTCCCTTGAGTTGCATGGACATTGATATGCTTACTGCTAGTTCCAGTAGTGTTGAGTTAAATTTTCAACCTGGGTTGGTCTATGGTGAATCATTAGTGCGTATCAGAACCCAAGTTCAATGCTACCCATTTAGTTATTGTTTGTGATGCTGCGTATGACTTTATTTCTTCTGTTCATCACATCGTGGAATCATATGATCACATAAAATCAAGGTTCCGGTTTTATGCTCGCAGCACACATACTGCAAATACACCATGAAATGCAAATGAACTGTAGGCCAAAATCTTCTATTGTTGCAGCTCACCTGACATCTGGCCTTCTTGTCAATGAACATGGTTATATAAAGGACCTGTTGTCGACTCTTGGAGTCCGGACAACTTACCCTCTTGTCATTCCAAATTTTGACTGTTAGTAACAATCTTGAGATACTTGGACAAAATTTCAGTCATCACAATGGACATCTTCTCCAGATTGCCATCGCTGGTTCGAATCAACATCATCATCGATGTCGAATCCAGCACTAGTATCAAACAACTCATCCAGGCATCGCCTATCATGCTCTCGGAATACATGTCCAGCCGAAAGAGCATTGCGCGTGGTATAGTTACCAATCTTTTGTCTCGAGATCATCAAGATCTTTTGCAAGACGCGCTCTTCATCTCCAACCTTCCACATGTTGACCGCGCTCATGAGCCTGCGCTTTCTCATACCATCCATCGCTGGACAACTAAAAAATTTCCTGATCCTCTCAAGCAGTATGACGTGATCACTGTTAAAAAGCTTCATCGTCTGCTGTCTCGGCTGGTCATTCTGATCGAAGACTACATCACAAAGGCAACCGATCCTTGTCCAGCTCGAGCATACCATGGACTTCCACACATCACAGGAGCCAAGCCTGGCATTTATTTCAAAGGCCAAAAAATTGATTCTCAACAAGTGTTGTTCACTGATCTTACTTTCCCAGAGAGACACCGTCTTCTGAAAGCTTTCCTCAGGTACGAGGTTCTTTGTAGACTGTACCACCCGTTCATCTCGGACTCCATCTCTCAGAACGGCTTCACCAGGTCGATCAAGATTTCGCACCAGAAGCTACCATTGATCGACCTACGAGCGTTGCAGTGCGTTCATGAGTACATGAGAGGTTTATACGGAGCCGTATTTGCCCACTGCCAGGAATCGTTGCTCCCAGACCAACCATGGTCCTGCGATGCTGATGGCCACACACCACAGCTCCAGGATTCTTCTGAATTGCTATACCCTGACACTACTCACTTCAACGCGCAGGAATATTCCAACATTTTGGTTGGAGGTGACAAGGATTTGTCAAATACCCTCCCAGGGTTTGGACTGGACTTAGTCACCCACATTCTCACGTTCCTCAATGGGAACAGCAACCATTCAAGCTTCGTCAAGTGGCTCATTGCGTTGTCAAGAAAGAGCGCATTCTGCGCTGATCCATGGATCTCTTGCAAAGACTTTACTGGTCAACTTGGGCAGCCCATGGGCTATGATCTATCCATTTTTCGATGGGGTTTGGCGTCCGATTCAAAGTACCAAAATGAAGACATGGGATTTCTGTATACCCTGAGGTGGTATCGCAGGCAAAAAAGAACACAGACTCAATTGCACAAGCTCCAACGAGTTATCTTTCGACAAAGAGCTTGGGGCTTTTTTGACGATGAGAGACTATTTCCTGATGTCTCAATTCATTTTCCAAGCATGGATGATCTAGACGGCTGCCCTCAGCTTGCGGACAAGACATTAGGATCGACTTGCGCACAAGCAGAATTGCAAGCCAACTCTGAGGGAGGGAGTTGTAGTCAAAGGGGGGAAACTTCTTCTCGTCAAACTGGCTGGTCTGATTGTCATGATTTTGGTCCTCCAGGGTATTTTGAACACTCAACAAAAGACAGCTTGGTGGCATTTTGGCAATACCAGAAGTAATTCAGCGCTAGCGCAATGTTTATGATTGGATAGCAAGTGAGCGTTGGTGGAAAAGCGATTGGATAGCATGTGGAATTACACAGGAGTTTATTGTATAGACATTCTTAACTGTTGGGAGTCTTTGTTTGTATTATATCTCAATGAAATTGAATATTGAGTCAGACGCGCCTCCACTCGTGGTTGTGATTTGAGAAAATACCGCATTGATCTGTTATCTACGCTGGAGCTAACAAAATCCTCATCGACTAAGGAATTATTCCGGACGCTTACGCTAAAAAACTCCTCATCAACGCGATTGGCTGTTGCCACCCAGCGTCTTCAGCGCGCTAACAGGTCACTAATCTGGTTAAGCGTATCTTCAATCCAGCATCCAGTATATAATAACTGCCCCGCCTCTCGACCTGACACGAAACCCACTTAGTAATTGTGCATAGCTACGGCACAATACGCAGACTCATGGTGGTCACGCATCGACAGGACAGCCATGGAGACCCCTGTTGCTGTGCCAGGTAGGAAACGGTCAGTTGTTGGTTCCGTGTCGGGGTCAACTACCTTGTCCGTTCAACGGAGCAAGCGCGCCAAGTACGCGTCTGTGGCCTGGTAAGTCGTGGAATGTCTATCAACAACAGTGCTAACTTGGAAAGCAATGAGTGTAAGAAACGAAAGCTCAAATGTGTGAGGGAGGAAGGCGAAGAACCTTGTCAGAGGTGTATGGCTAACAAGGTCGAATGCGTGTTTGTTCCTTCACTTCCGTCAAGGGAAGACAACGGAAATCCGGTCAGAGGGACTACCCAAGAGTCACAGTATGTATCATGCATGCCCATCTGTTGCAGAGGCCAAGGCTCATGACCATCTACAGAACAGACTTGAACTCCCTAAGCCAACAAGTCGCTGCACTGCAGAGTCAAGTTAGTAACTTGACCACAGCACTGCATGACCTGACGCAACAAGTGTCAAACATTCATAACCAAACCCCCACAACATCCAAAGTCACTCCCCAGGGTCACACGCCAACATACAGAAGTGAGCTCCGCACGGTTAGGAACCAGCCAAGAGAGCCTCAATTCATCGGGCCAACGAGATCAGCCTACAGCTTCAAGATCGCCGAGACATCTATGACGGGCATGGGCATCGGGGAGCACAACACGACAAACATGAGCTCGCCGGCCATGTCGCCAACCGCGTCAGTTCAGGTTATCGAGGACCGAGACTTGTCTGCCACGTTGGAGGACGTCGATGTTCTCCCAAGCCTGGGTATTACCGAGATCCAAAGACTACTAGAAGTGTATGACGAAGAGGTCCAGTCCGTCTACCCTTTCATCGACCTCAAAGAACTCCATGAGAAAGTTCCCGTTATCGTCGAACTTGTGAAAACACGACAAGACTCACCGGCGACGAAGAACGTCAAAGATGTCCAGCTTGTCAAGATGGCTGTCGCTACAGCGGTCGTGCTTGAGGCACAAGGACCGAACAACATCAGCAAGAAGCTCATTGACGACGTTGAGCCCGTGATATGTAGAGTATCTGGCGAGGCCTTCATCGATCTCAAAGAATTGCAGCTCATGATCATGCTGGTAATCGTACTCTATCCTTGTCCTCACCATAGACTGACCTAGTGGCAGAGCATTTACTGGTTTCACTGTGGAGAAGAGTTACTTGCTTGGAGATCGATTGGTAATGCAGGACGCGAAAGTCTCGAGGCTGGTCTACATCGTCGGTCCACACTGTTTGAGAATTTCAAAGAACCTCAGGAAAGAGATCTGGCTGTAAGATGCTTCTCGTGCGTCTACATTCTTGATAGACGATGGAGTTTCGGGACCAGCCTATCGTTTGGCTTATTCGACCGCGACATTGATCCCCAGTTACCGGAACCAGTACGTACTGATCAGACCTTGAACTTCCTAGAGCTTCTGGGACTACATGATGCTTACAGTCACTGACTATTTAGGGCGATCAATACCCTTACCTCCGCTGCATGGTTGCCTATGCTCGTCTGTGTTCGAAAGTCTGGGAAGATTTGCCTCTTGATTCATCACCGTTGTCCGTCCCCAAGGACAAGGTCGACTTTCTCGACTTTCTAACACAAAACTGGATCAACTCGATCCCCGAAGACTTTCAGCTGCGGCATCCACGACGACCCCTAGCCGCCCGAAACCAACCTCGGGTGCTGCAGCGGTTACGAACACTGCTCTATTTACGGGGTAATTATATACGAAACCTGGTTCTACGCCACCATGTTCTCAGCCCCGCCAACTTGCGTGCTGGAATGCAAGGGGCCCAGCTCGTTGTCAGCATCGCCCAGGACACAGTACAGGTCTTGGTGCACTTGAACGACATGAGTGATATTTACTCCCGACAACCACACACTTTCAACTACTTCCTACTAGGGGCTCTAGCTTCTATAATACTGGCCGTCTGCCACGCTCCTGACGTGTTTGCTGAGCTTTGCCGGCAGACATTCCAGGATGCTGTTCGACTCTTGAAAGGAATCTCACAGCAGGGACAGCTAAGCAAAAGACTATGGCGCTCCATTCGGGGCACTCTTCATCGGGCATTATCGCTCGAGTCACCGAGCGCTGCTCACGGGCCACCGACGGTCACTGTGACCCAGAACGAGGAGAGGGCAACGCCAGCACAGAACATGACGCGAGAGAACTATGTCAACTTTCCGAGCCAGACCAACTGGGCATGGCCCGGCGCAAGCAACAACATTGCGCTGGATGGGTCATTGCCAGACATGTTTGGACTGGAAACGGATCTTATGAATCTCTTCGGCATGTTTGAGCAGGACAGCATGATGGGGGGCCAGATGAATGGTTCGCTCAGCAGTGAGCGAATGGAAGGCCAGGAGGATGTCACAGAGGGAGACGATTTAGGGCGGTTCAATGGGGTATTCTGAGTACAATCTAGACAAAGGACTATCAATGAAAGAAAACTCGTAGCCAGCCAAGGCTATCGATACAGCACACTCATGCACCCTGCGTGTCGGGAACTCCGTCGACAACATCCGAATCAACATTGGGGACCTCGAACTTGTAACGTCCACGGAAGACGTAGTATAAGACACCAGCAAAAACCCAGCCGGCCATAACGACGATGGAATAATTCATGTTCTGAGGTGTGACAGGCATAGAGCTGGGGAACGTGCTGAAGATGACAACGACAGTGATCCAGATCAGGCTGATGACATTGGCGACGGGACCGGCGATTCGACCCAACTTGAAGGGGCCGAAGCCGCTGTGTGACGAGATCTTACCCCTCTGGACCAGCATCGCAATGATAGGTAAGGCGTAGCTGGTGTACATGCCGATGATTGCCATGGACAAGATGGCATTGAAGGCAGTGGTGTTGCCCAGGTAGATGAAACCGAGCAGCATCTGAAGGACAGTGACGACTACCACGGAGTAGACAGGGATCTCAAGGCTCTTGTTGACGTGGCTGAGTTGCTTGTCAAAGGGTGTGGCCCTGTCTCTGGCGAAAGCCCACAGGGTTCGAGATGTAGAGGTGATGCCGGCAGCAGTGGCTGCAATGGCGATGCTGATGATGACAACGGACAAGACGCTGGTCGCAGCCCTGCTCTTTGTCACGTCGAGGAAGATCTGCATGAACGGGAACCCTGTGGGTGTCTGCAGAAGAGTCTCCAGAGGACCGGTGGAGAAGAGAAGCACGGTGGCGTACACGAGACCCATGAGTCCGTTGACGCCGACGCTGCCGACCATGGCAAGAGGAACGTTTCGACTAGCATGGGGCATCTCCTCAGCCAAGTGGCAAGCAGCATCATAACTAGTGTCGTGTTAGTAGAGTTAGACGTATCGTCAGGGGATGTCTTACCCGAGGAAAGGATACACGGCACTCAGAAGACCGACCAGCCAGGAAACGGCATCGTTCTTCCATCCGCTATAGTTGGTGAACTCTGTGAAGACAAAAGACGCCGAGTTTTTCGGAGCCATTACACCAAGGACAATGAGGATCGCGACGAAGCCGACAACATGGATGATACCTCCAAGATGTTAGCGTTGAGAAGGGTTGTACGGGGGTGTGACTGACCAGAAATGGTGTTGGTGGTGGGGAGAAGTCTGTGACCCCAGATGTTCAACACAAGTCCATACACCAAGACTGCCCAGTAGAATAGCATGCCTTGCCATCTCTGAGGGATATATGAGTCATCATTGACAATGACGACCGACTGGATCTGGAGACCGGCTGCAAAAGCAGCTGAGGATGTCAAGACAATCTGACCTCCGACACAGATCCAGCCTGTGATGAAGGACGCGGAAGAACGGATCGAGGATGGGGTGAGAGCTGCTACCCAGTGGTACTGTCCTGTAGTGATTGATGGTTAGTGATGTATTGGCTTGAGTACTATGGTGATGTTTACCTCCTGCAGTAGGGTAGATGGAAGCGATCTCACCGAGGGAGCTGGCGATGCATAGAGAGCAGATGGCCGACAAGACCCTGGAGGATTAGCAATTGACCCAAGCCGATTCGATCGTGACTTACAGATTATAAAAGAGACACGGAGCGCCACCGCTCAGCAGAGCCGTGGCAATAACAGTCGACAATGCCTCCCAGGTGGCCATAAGACAAACACACAAGGCGCACAGTGAAAACAGAGAGTACTGTCTTCGCAGCTCCTGGGTATGACCCAGCTGAGCAAGACGAAGGGCATCCTCATTGGGAGTGATGGAGGTGCCCTTGGCGATACTGGCGGTTTCTTTCTCCATGGTGATTTGATGCTTGAGAAAATGTGATGTATTTTCTCGATGAGATGGTATTGTCTGGTTTTATTAGGGCATAGTCGGGAATCTAGATGGATTTGTACTTGGAGAATGCGGAAGTCAAGCCCCTTTCGCCGAAAGGGAGGGGACACCAGGTCCAAGGTGATACCGGTAGTTTTGGTATCTCCAAGAGATAAAACGAACTGGGACTAGCCCTGTAACCAACCCTGGACCATGGATATCAAATCGCTATCAAGATTGCAGACTAGACCGGGGGGGCTGTGCGCAAAAACGCGGGGAAATCTGGAGATAGGGTGTCTCATCTGGGCCTCAACGCGTGGGAATGGGAGATAAGGGTGGGTGTATGCTTCCGCGTTCCGAGGGCCGTTCCGAGTCTGCATCTCGGAACTCTATTCCGAGTAGTGGTGGGTTTGGAGTATTTGACAGTCGTAAAGATTTCCAATTGTTTGCTCTCTTCACTCCATCCTTGACCCTCTGACCACCTCAATCGAGCCAATTCCGACGCTGCACCCATAATACGCAGGCGTGTCTTTCTTCAATCAGAGTTGACTTTGTTCTTGTTTCTTTGTCCCTCAACCAATCCCGTCACAGTCCTTGTTAAGCACCATGGCGTTGCCCCATCCCCTGTCTGCCCTGAGTGGCCATGAGACCAATCTTGCGCGAGACATTGTCAGGGCTGCCCACCCCGGTGCCCTTATGCACTTCAGGCAGTCCTACCTGTTTGAGCCCCCCAAAGAGGAAGTTGTCAAGTTTCTGGAGCTCGAGCACTCGGGAAAGCTGACGAGGTCCTCCCCACGACCTGATCGTTGTGCCCAGGTGTTTTACGACATCATTGGTGGCGACCAAAAGGTCCAGTACTATGAGGCCGTGGTGGATGTGACCAAGCAGACCATTGTTGAACAGCAGGTCGTCAGCCCAGAGCATCAGGCCAGCTTGACAGTGTAAGTCGTCAATTGCCAATGATCCTTGTATCTTGCTAACGTGGACATAGTTACGAGTTTGACGAACTTGTCAAGGCTGTGGAGAAGTCGGACCTCTTCAAGGAGAAGCTCAGCAAGATCAAGCTGCCTGAAGGTTTCGAAGCTGTTATTGAGCCTTGGCCATATGGTGCTCCTGATCTTGAGGATGGCAACAGTCGCTTCTTCCAGGCCCTTATCTTTGCCCGTGACACACGCAAAGGTCCCGACTCAAACTTCTATAGCTATCCCATCCCCCTCATCCCCGTCATGGACGCCAGAACAAAGAAGATTGTCCGTGTTGATGAGCCCGCTACTGGTGGTAAGGGCGACAGTCTCACAGAAAAGACTCATGCCCCTGGTCTTCTTGACCACTGCCAGCCTGCCGAGTATGTCCCCGAGTTGCTTCCTGGTGGTACTCGCAAGGACTTGAAGCCCTTGATGGTTGTTCAGCCTCAGGGTCCCAGCTTCTCCATCACTGAGGGTAACCTCATTGAGTGGCAGAAGTGGCGCATGCGAGTCACCTTTAACCCTCGTGAGGGTGCTGTCATTCATGATATCCGTTATGATGGCCGCCCAATCATGTACAGACTAAGCATTAGTGATATGGTAAGTCATAAGTCACCCTAAGACTTGTTCCAGCATGAGCTAACATGAATAGACCGTCCCTTACGCTGATCCTCGACCTCCCTACCATCGTAAGCAGGCCTTTGACTTTGGCGATGGAGGCCTCGGTAATGCAGTCAACAACTTGACTCTTGGATGTGATTGTCTCGGTGTTATCAAGGTAAGCCATGCTGAATCTCGGAGACTTCTTTGACTAACAGAATTAGTACTTTGACGGTGTCCTCATTGACGCTGATGGTACCGCTCAAGACACCAAGAACGTCATCTGCCTGCACGAGCAGGACAATGGTATCGCCTGGAAACACACTGACTGGCGAACTGGCCGTGCTACTGTGACTCGTCGCCGAGAACTTGTTATCCAGTTCATCATCACTCTGGCCAACTACGAGTACATCTTCAACTACAAGTTCGACCAGGCTGCTGGTATCATGGTCGAAGCTAGAGCTACAGGTGTCGTGTCGGTCGTCAACATCGACCCCGGCAAGACCAGTGACTGGGGCAATGTCGTCAGCCCTGGAGCATTGGCACAGAACCACCAGCACGTGTTCTGCGTTCGCATGGATCCCTCCATCGACGGAAACGAGAACACGGTTGTTCAGGAGGAGAGTCTGCCTCTTCGAATTGACAAGCGAACAAATCCCAATGGCAATCTGTACGAGGTGCGACAGACCCAAGTCACCACATCTCAGGGTATTGATGCCGCGCCATTCAACAACCGAGTCTTCAAGGTCCAGAACCTTAACAAGCTCAACCCCATCACGGGAAAGCCTGTTGGCTACAAGATTGTGCCACCAGCAACTCAACTGCTTCTGGCTGATCCCAACAGCACACAAGCCAAGCGTGCCCTCTTCACCAAGCACCACCTCTGGGTCACGAGATACAAGGACCATGAGTTGTATGCCGGTGGACGCTACACACTGCAGAGCAAGATTGAGGTTGGTGGTGTGAGCGATGCCGCTGATCGAAATGACGATGTCCTGAACCAGGATATTGTCGTGTGGAGCGTTTTCGGCCTGACTCACAACCCCAGAGTTGAGGACTGGCCAGTGATGCCTGTTGAGATACTTCAATTGCACATCACACCGTCGGATTTCTTCACTGGCAACCCTGCCATCGACGTGCCTTCTGACAAGGACCTCGGATCCCGCCTAACTTCGGGATGTTGCAAGGGGGAGACACCCAAATTGTAATTGTATCATAGCGGATGATTTACTGGCGAACACTAAGCAGATAGCAATGGATTTCTTGTTGTATACATTCTTTTATTCCTGACAAATCTGACTTGAATTGATGAACCACCGAGTAGACTACTTAATGTGTGACGAATATTAACTTGTACACACATCTTCTGAATGATCTTATGGGGTATAGCTTTTGACTGAACTGAATCCGCCATTAGATGATTAATTAATTATTAATTACTACCTCAAACTCGAAGTTGCGTTTTACTTGGGATAATTCACAATCAACATGGACATAATCTGAACACCTCCACTATTCATCCCACTTACGGTGATGTCAAATGAACAAGATATCGATCATAAACCATCTCCAGATCCAATAAAAGCAATTATAATCGTGACCTCGTTTGAGGCGCATATTAGTTTGACATCAAGCGTACGCGCTATCTTCCCCACGATTACGGGACGGAAAGTTGCCGGAATCGTATCGAGCATTCCGAGATCATAACACTGACCACTCGGACAACAGCCATGACTCGTTAAACATACACCTTATACATGCACAGTCTCAGCTGAGACCCACGGGCTCATCTTATCTACCCATGACCAATTCGTAATCAAACTGATCGACGTGGACCACTGATAACAATGATATGACAAAGGCTGCCGGGTCAGTCCTGTCGCGGAACCACCTCTCAATTCCGACAGCTCCGACATACGATGCAGGAGCATAAGCCTACATATGTATTGTACTGACACCCTCATGGTATCATATTGGCCAACCCTTTTATCGCCCCATTCCACTGATAACAACCACGTAAAAAAAAAAAAACACAGACTCATTATCAGAAATCATGGCAGAGCTGACCATTACCGGGGCTGCCGGTAGAAAGATCACACGTATGTTTGACACCCCACAATACTGATCGTTTCCTACAGGGGTATTGACATGACTTACACTAGTTCCTACCGGACTCTTCATTGACAACGAGTTCCGGGCTGCCACCGATGGCAAGACAGTTACGACTGAGAACCCGGCTACTGGAGACACCATCGGTGACCTTTCTGCCGCCCAAGCGTCTGATGTCGATCGTGCGGTTGTCTCCTCTCGCAAGGCATTCTCTAACTGGAGACACACACGACCCAGCCAACGGAGACAGTTGCTCAATAAGTTGGCGGATCTGATTGAGAAGAATGGCCAAGACCTTGCATCGATCGAGGCCGTCGATGCTGGCATCCTATACAACATGTCCCTCGGGCTGAGTGTTGCTCAGTCCACCGAGACGTGCCGTTACTTTGCTGGATGGGCTGATAAGATTGATGGTCAGTCGATTGACTTTGATGGAGGCTTGGCCTACACAAGGCATGAGCCCATCGGAGTCTGCGCTGCTATCGTTCCATGGAACACGCCCTTGTAAGCTTTCGCGTCATCAAGACTGGAGTACCACTGACTAATTTGATCACAAGAATGATTACCATCTGGAAGCTGGCCCCTGCGCTGGCAGCTGGAAACACACTGATCATCAAAACCCCTGAGCTAGCACCCTTGTATGGACAGAAGCTAGCCCAGCTTATTGCTGAGGCTGGATTCCCACCCGGTGTTGTCAATATTATCTGCGGTCTAGGAACCGTTGCTGGTCAGGCCCTGGCTGATCATGCTGAGGTCCGAAAGCTCTCCTTTACTGGCAGCGTCGGCGTTGGCCGAGCGATTCTCGCCAGTGCTGCCAAATCAAACCTGAAGAGAATCAGTCTGGAGCTGGGCGGCAAGGGTCCAAGCATCATATTCGCCGACGCTGACTGGGAGAATGCGCTGATGTGGTCAACCATGGGCATCACCATTCATAACGGACAAATCTGTGCTGCTGGCAGTCGAATCTACGTCCAGGAGGAGATATATGACCGTTTTGTGGCCGAATTCTCATCACGAACCAGGGATGCGGTTATCGGAGATCCTCTCCTCGATGACACGGTGAAGGGGCCTGTGATTAGCGCAACACAAAAGGAGCGAATCCTGAGTTACATCACCAAGGCCAAGAAGGAGGGTACAGAGCTACTCCACGGAAACGATGAGGCCATTCCCAATACCAAGGGGCACTACATTCCCAACACGGCCTTCTACAACGTTTCACCAGAAGCGACCATCATTCGCGAGGAGGTCTTTGGACCAGTTGCCAGCATCGCCAAGTTCAAGACGGAACAGCAAGTTATTGATCTTGCCAATGATAACGTTTATGGCCTGGCCGCTTCTGTTTTTACCACCGATATCAGCAGAGCCATAAGAGTGTCTGAGGGGATTGAGTGTGGTTTGGTGACGATCAACTCGTGGGGTAATGTGAATGCCAACACTCCATTTGGTGGTGTTAAGCAGAGTGGTTTTGGCAGAGAGAACGGTCAGGATGCGCTGCATGACTGGACGCAGGTGAAGTGTGTCAAGGTTAATGTACTAAAGTTGTAGATGAAGACTTGACGGTTATGTAAATGCTGCTTCATCGAGACTATTTGTGCATGTGATATTGTACTGGCAATAACTTGCCATGAACTAAATTAATTCGGATTGTTTTAAATGTCAATCACCCAAGTACAGCCGCATTTGAAGTTATGGTAGCTGCTGTTTGTCTCTTTTCTTGTCATGGAAGATTGCTGAACTTATCCTTGTAGCCTAGAGATATGGACAGAAGTCTAGAGCTTCACCTGACTTGCCTCTTCAGTGTATCGGTATGGATATATCAGTTCTAGATGATCCCATTTGTCATCCACACAATACACGGACGTAGGTCAAGATATGACTTATAGGGTAATCTGAGACTCGATAACAGCAACATTGTCCACTTTGTTATCAGTTAGCGTAGGTGATCCAGCAGCTCGGAACCGGTGTTCCGACCTAACCTGCTCCCTAAAATAAATGATTAGAAGCAATTACTCTAATAGGGGCTTGCTTTAAGTGACTGTTCTTTGTCTATCTTTTGTCTGGCGTCTCAATATCAATCATTGATCGATTTAATTGCGAACTCTTGAACTTCCAAGCCAAGTCTTACGGTCAAATATATTTGTTTGAGATCATTCATACGGACCTCACACTATCGCAGTCAGATCTCGATGAATCCCCTTGTGAAAAACACCCAAATTCACCAAGTGATCGACCATCTACGGCGAGCTATTCAATCTCGAGATGGCCGCGACATTGTCCTCTTGTTTGCCGGAGAGGCCTCGCGGATGATAGCTTTTCTTTTGGAGATTTTGACGACATACATACGCAAAGCAGGCCAATTGCGCAGACCAATCTACTTGTCCAAGGCCTGTGCAGGTTCACGCATTAAATCCTTCACCAATTGCGCAAGTAAGACTGCAAGTCGCATGAGGACCTTGACAGACATACTGGAAGAATGGCAGGTCATGAACCGCCTCTGGGGTGTTTTGGATATGTGGACGGCGGCAAAAGACTTGATTGATCGAATCTCGGCCAGAAAGTCTAACAACGAACCCATCAATGCGCTGAACACCAGCATCCAAGCATTGCAGACGCTTTGTCTCACTTCTTTCCATGTTTGCGAAGCCACAGGGTTCTTGTCATCCAAGAACATCATCAAGTGGTCACCAACGACGCAGGAGAAGCTGTCATTCTTCGCCGTCCGATCATGGGCGGCTTTTACTGTGATAGAAATTGGACGCCTCTTGCTGGACTGGTCGAATACAACACAGGACAGTGTTGATGTGTCTGATGATTGGAAGAGTAACTGGAAGAAAGAGTTTCTCCAAAATCTGGCGTGGGCTCCTGTGACGCTACATTGGAGTCTGCGTGATGGATTGATACCGGAGGCGCTTGTGTCTCCGCTGGCAGTTTTTGCAACATGGAGTTTGATGAAGGATGTTTGGAAGAATTCAGCTTAGATTTAGGAGTGTTTGCACAATAATTCTATACTTCATTTTCCCGTTGGGAATGTACCACACCGTCTCTCCCGTTACTTCTTCGTGTTCGGGTTAGGATTAGACATATTGAATGAGCGAAAAGAAAGCAAGTATTTGGAACATCTCCCCAAGTAATCTACCAGAATTGATTGGCTCATCCCTTAC
Source organism: Fusarium dimerum (assembly GCA_013623525.1). Classification (NCBI taxonomy): domain Eukaryota; kingdom Fungi; phylum Ascomycota; class Sordariomycetes; order Hypocreales; family Nectriaceae; genus Fusarium; species Fusarium dimerum. Next base: position 14,230 of record JABGLY010000077.1, read on the forward strand.
AATCTACGTTGAGAATCCCGGATTGTCCGCCGCAACTTGACTGCTTCGGAAATACTGGGAATTTCCGGAGCTCGCACTTTGCCGAGAATCGAGCAAAACTCAGACTCGGAATAATTCCGACCAACAACTTGATGTTGTAAGTCATCGTGATAGCTTCTTAAACAAATACTAAGCCCCGAAGACTCAACAGCGTCAGAAGATCAATCAATCATCTCATCACAACAATGTCCGACATTCAGATCAACATGCCAGAGAACGACAGCACCGTTATCATCGGTAGCGGTCTAACTACGCAATCCTCACAAGTTGACATACTAGACTTGGTGGTCCTTGCTTCTCTCCTACTTGGTGCTATTGTTTATCTGTCAAACGGCAAATTATGGAACGTTTCCAAGTCAAAGGCAACCTCAGACACAACACAAACCGCCTCTGGAAATGATAGTCTCCGAAGTATTGTTCATGTTGTCAATACTACTGGAAAGAATTGCATCATCTTCTATGGATCCCAGACCGGTACTGCCGAGAACTATGCTCAGAAGCTGGCCAGGGAAGCCAGTTCACGATATGGACTGGATCCCATGGTGGCGGACCTTGAGGAGTACGATTACCATGACCTCTCCGAACTTTCTGAACAGACCATCCTCATGTTTGTTCTTGCCACCTACGGCGAAGGAGAGCCAACCGATAACGCCATGGACTTTTACACCTATCTGACGGGCGGTGAGGACGGTGACCAGCCCGACGTGAACCTCGAGAACGTCAGGTACGTGGCTTTCGGTCTGGGAAACAGCACATATGAGCATTACAACGCCATGGTACGACGTGTCAGCAAGGCACTGGATCAGCTCGGTGCCCAGAACATGGCTCGCGTAGGTGAAGCAGATGACGCGGCTGGAACTACTGAGGAGGACTTCCTGTCTTGGAAGCAAGATATGTGGCCCAAGTTGGTTCAGCGCTTTGGACTTGAGGAGCGAAATGTTGCTTACGAGTCTACCTTTGGAGTTGTGGAGAGGGAGGATCTGAGCCCTGCGTCACCGTCCGTGTTTCTCGGTGAGGCAAATGCCGAGACTCCTGATGCTGGTTCTGCGAATCGACAGTTCGGAAACACCAATCCTTTCATTGCCAATGTTCGCGAGTCAAAGGAACTCTTCACTGCCAAGGACAGGAACTGTATCCATATGGAGATCGATCTCGGCTCTTCTGGTCTCAGTTACGAAACAGGCGACCATGTTGCTATCTGGCCTACGAACTCTGAGGATCAAGTCAACAAACTTCTCCAGATTCTTGGACTTTCAAGCAAGAGAGATTCTGTCATCTCTATCGTTAGTCGAGAATCAACAGCCAAGTCACCCATCCCTACACCTACCACTTACGCCACTGCTCTTCGTTATTACCTTGAGATCGCCGGTCCTGTGTCCCGAGAATTCATCGATATCATCGCTGCCTTTGCACCTAACGAAGCGGCAAAGACGGAAGCCACGAAGTTGGGTAGCGATAAGGAACGCTTTCACATGAGAATCAGCCAACCGCGTCTCACCATCGCGCAGGTGCTCAACTCACTTAGCAGTGGTCAACCGTGGACTGCTCTGCCATTTTCGGCTATCATCGAGGGTCTGAACAAACTACAACCTCGCTACTATTCCATCTCATCGTCATCTCTCGTCCAGCCGAATGTCCTATCAATCACCGCTGCTGTTGAGTCTTGCGAAATCAAGGGACGCCCTGAAGCATTCAAGGGTACCACCACCAATTATCTTCTTGCATTGAAGGAAGCTCAAAACCAAGAGACACAGTCTGCGCAGACAAACTATCTTCTCGATGGTCCCCGCGACAAGTTCTCGGGTTTCAAGGTTCCCATTCATCTTCGCAAGTCCAACTTCAAGCTCCCCAAGGACTCTTCTCGACCTGTTATCATGATCGGCCCTGGAACAGGTGTTGCACCATTCCGAGCGTTCGTGCAGGAAAGAGCCGCTATGGCCAAACAGGGCAAGACTATTGGCAACACATTGCTGTTCTTTGGCTGTCGTCGACGCGATGAGGATTATATCTACCAGTCTGAGTGGCAGGTGAGTACATGGCCTTGACCACTTGCGATGTGAGACTAACTATTGATAGGACTACAAGAAAAGCCTTGGTGACAAGTTTGATATCCAAGTTGCATTTTCCAGGGAGACAAGTCAAAAAGTCTACGTGCAGCATCTGATCAAGAAACACGCCCAAGAGGTCTTGGGTATGATAGAAGAGGGAGCAACGATTTACGTGTGTGGAGATGCAAAGACGATGGCGCGAGATGTCAACTCGACTCTCATCAGCCTGTGGTCTGAGCAGCGCAACATGTCTGTTGATGAGGCGACTGAGAAGGTCAAGGGATTGAGGGAATCTGGTCGTTACCAGGTAAGCATACTAGCCATTCTGTCGAGTTTCAATTACTGATCATGAATACAGGAGGATATTTGGTAAATTCGTGGACGGCTATTACAGTTAATAGTAAAGGGTGGGAAGTTTAGAAGCATAAAGAATGATAAATATCACAGCTCACATAGTTACGGCGTTGGTAAATTTATGAATGGCGTCTGGAAGACTTCATGCTTAGATAAATTAAATGAAAATTCCCAATATATTTGTATTTTCGTCTATTACATTGATTGACCCCCTGAGTTGAACTTTCTATCAAGGAGCCGTATTTAAATCCTCAATGAAAAGGTCCATACGTATGAGAAAGTCTGAGTCTTACGAACAGCAACGTAACTGACTTGAGTCTCACTTGATAAATCTCAATTGTTCAGATGTTGGACTTCACAGCCAGGATTATTAGATCAATTCAACTGTGATATTCATTTACATCATTGCTTCCTAGATACACTCAAGATGGCCTCTTAAAATGTGGCTTCAACTCAGACCAGCTGTGCTTGTTATAGTCTGGTTGCACCTTTTGACATGTCTCCAACCCCCATTCAGTCAAACCCAGCATCAAGCAGCTCTCAAACATGAACGCCATACTTCCCTCTCCAACCTTCTGGGGCTTCAATTCAGCATTGCTAGCCTTCTCGAATGAGTCAGCATCCGGGCCGTGAGCCGTCATGATATTGTGAAGACTAGCTCCAGCAGGTTGGAAGCCACCACCCGTTTTTGCGTCATACTGGCCGCAGATCAAACCCATAAACTCGGACATGGTGTTGCGATGGTACCAGGGAGGACGGAAAGTATCTTCTTGGACGAGCCAGCGAGGGGGAAAGATGACAAAGTCAGCAATGGCAGTGCCAGGGTGATCCGATGGACCCGTGAGGACGGTGTAGATGGAGGGGTCGGGATGATCGAATGAAGTGCTTCCAATGACGGAAAATCGACCCAAGTCGTACTTGTAAGGATAGACTATTGTATATTAGTGTCACGGACTGCGAGCTATCCTGAAGAGCTCATCTACTCACATCTGCTAAATGTCAGTGCATGCTTGGACCTAGAAAAACGGAAGACTCACTTTCCATGCCAGGCCACAACGTCAAATGGCGTGTGACCCTGTTGAGCAACAAACAGCTCATTGTTAAACTTGTTGTAGATTGTCCAAGTAGTATTGGTGTCCTCGTCAAAATCCGCCACGGGAATCTGGAAGTCTCTGGGGTTAGCAAGACAGTTGGATCCAATGGGTCCCAGTTCTGGCAGAGTAAAGTGGCCTTGATACAACTCGAGGACATATCCGCGGACTGGGCCCTCTGGGAGCGTAACGCGATACTTGATACCGCGGGGAAGGATGGCAATCTCGTTCTGGCGAACAAGAAGTCGACCGAGCTCTGTGCGGATGTCCAAAACACCGTGCTGGGCCACAATGAGCATCTCGCCATCGGATGAATACATGGCAGTTGCTTCGTCCATGTCACGACCCGCAGCGAAGATGTAGATTCCAAGACCAGACTTCATGGTGGGATCACCGGCTCCCGCAACAAGCTTCAAGCCTCTGACCCAGTCAACCTTTTCATCAATATTAAAAGGGTCCCATCGCAGTTGGTGAGGCACATAGTTAAGCTTGGCTTTCAACAAAGGCTCAGAAGTGTCACTGAAACGTTCAAAGGTAGAATGAGAGGCTGAAGGAAGAACACGGTACAGCCATGACTGACGGTTCTCGTGCCTGGGTGCGGTGAATGCTGTGCCGGAGAGTTTCTCGGCGTAGAGCCCATATGGAGCTTTCTGGGGAGAGTTGGCTCCAATTGGCAATGCTCCCTTGACGGCTTCGGATCTAAACAATCAATATCTATTACAGGGTGGGTGATTATCGAGACATACTCATGAAACGAATCGAAGCCGTTCAAGTAGGTGTACCTCTCAGCTGTGGAAAAGTTCGTGACAGGCATGTTGATGATAAGGCAACGTATCGATAAGTGAGGGTCCGGTGGGCTAAGCAGACCTGGATTGAGTCATTTAACATGGCATTCGTTCATTGTTTTATGGTAGATCTTCCCCATTCTTCATAATTGCCGTGGTCGTGTTCCGGCATGAAGCCGAAGTTCCGATGGCTGACGCAAGAAGTGGACGATCTGGGGTTCGGAATGATCATCTCCAGTTCCGGATACCACCCAACATTACATCGGAACCTGGATGAAATCAATCTCCATTAGAATGGCCGTTTGCCTGTTCAATAACAAGACATGATTCTCAAAAAAAGGTTCAGCATTTCCAAGTTTCTTAAAAGTCACCCCTCATTTTCAGTACGCCAATTCACAACCTCTCATCCTATCAAAATGTCTTGGTTACCCATCCCCTCTGGAAGCCACTTCTCTCTGGCAAACATTCCTTTCGGCATCATCTCGACATCCAGCCAGCCAGCTCACCGTCCAGCTGTGGCTATCGGTGATCACGTCCTTGACTTGTCAGTATTTGCTCAGAAAAATGGATTCTCCAAGTTGAACGACCTGTCTGAGAAATTGAACGTGTTTTCCCAAACAACTCTCAATGACTTTGCTGCTCTTGGTAGACCGACACATCGCGCTACCAGAGCCTATCTGCAAGATGTCTTCCGTCAAGAGACTCCTTATCCAGAAATCCTCAAGGACAATGAGAGTCTGCGGAAACAGGCTTTGATTCCTCTCTCTCAAGTCCAGACACATCTACCCCTCAGCATCGGAGACTACACAGATTTCTTCGCTGGTCGCAACCATGCTCACACTGTCGGCACTCTTTTCCGAGGTGCTGCAAATGCTCTCCAGCCCAACTACAACCATCTCCCTGTTGCGTACCATGGCCGAGCCAGTTCGGTAGTTGTGTCAGGTACACCTCTTCGCAGGCCTTGGGGCCAAGTTCTGCCCAACCCCCAGGCCAAGGAGCCTGTGTTCCAGCCCTGCAGCCGATTGGATATTGAGCTGGAGCTCGGCATGTTCATCTCCAAGGGCAACCAGCTTGGTTCCCCCATTCCCGTCAACGATGCTGAGGAGTACATCTTTGGCTATGTCTTGATGAATGACTGGAGTGCTCGAGACATTCAGCAATGGGAGTATGTTCCGCTGGGTCCTTTTAATGCCAAGAACTTTGGAACAACAATCAGCCCTTGGGTTGTGCTGGCCGATGCTCTAGAGCCATTCCGCACACAAGGGTTGGAGAATGAGATTCCAGTAAAGGAATACCTCAACGAGAAGAGAAAGGACAACGTCTTGGACATCAACCTTGAGGTATCATTGACGAGTAAGTTATCGAAATACCATCATTACAGGATAGAGCTGACCAGTTTGAAGCCGCCAAGGGTAACACAACAAGATTAACTCAGACGAGCTCCAAGAACCTTCTATGGTCATGGCCGCAGATGATTGCTCACCACTCTGTTTCAGGCTGTAACCTGCGTACTGGAGACTTGCTTGGTTCTGGAACCATCTCGGGTCTAGAGCCGGGTACCCAGGGTAGTTTGCTCGAGCAGACACAAGGTGGAAAGGTCCTTGTGCAGCTTGAGGGTGGAGAGGAACGCAAGTTTGTTCAGGATGGAGATACCATCACCATCAAGGGTTGGTCCGGCAAGTCTGAAGATGGGCTGATTGGGTTTGGAGACTGTGCAGGTACTATTCTGGCTCCCGTGAGCCGTGATTGAGTTAGTGGATAGATTTAAGTCCTTGTTTTAGATCTGCCAGGAAAGTGATGACAGACCAATAAGATACTCTGGCATTTAGTTCACGATAAGCCATGTGCTAGATACTCATTACTTGCCATTTATGCGTGTTATATGTCTAGTAAAAAATACCTTGTTTATTACAGCAATCTGCCCTCCTCATCTCCCTTGTAAGGAGCTTGTGCAATTAATAATGAATGTCCAGGCCAAGCACACTGACTATCTGCTGAATCTATCTCTTGTTTGATTGCTACACTTACACATAAGTCTAGGAGCCTTGATTGTAGTCTGAATTCTGCTCTTACTAAACATTACTCGATGAAGCAATTGCAATAATCACTTCTACCTGCTATCTTATCGATTGCTTATCGTGTTCCGTAGTCAAGTACCAGGTTGCGGAATTGGCGACTTGATTTCCGAAACCAAGCTCGGTATGGGAATTGCGGGCACCAATTCCGACCTCTTAGTACAAATTGCGTTATCTCCTTCTTATACACCATGTTAAGTAGCTAAAGATCTCCGTCATCTTCATACACTCTATTTCCACCATTCAATCAATCAGCAATCATGTCTGGCCAAGTCACCCGAGTCACACTTTTCAAGGTTCCCAAGGAGGAGGACCAGCGACATCTGGTAGATCTCTACAAGCAGATGCCACAAAAGGCTGTCAAGGTATGTTAAGCCGCAGCTCATCATCTCCAGTTACTAACAAAACAGGACGGAAAACCATACATCGCATCCGTACAAGCCGGCAAGGCCAAGCCTGATCAGCGAGCTCAGGGATTCACAGTTGTTGCCATCTCAACTTTCAACTCCCAGGAGGACTTCAACTACTACGACACCCAGTGCGCAGCTCACTTGGAGCTGAGAACATTTGCCAAGGGTGTGAATGAAGGGTTTGCCATGATTTATTTCGAGAACGAGGTTGGATTGTAAGGTTTTAAATAGACAAATCGTTTATATCAGTCCCTGAAACCTCCGTGATATATCTTCCCCTTGCTCCATAGCCATTGAAATCTCTCCATCATCGTTGAAAGCACCCGTGACTGGATGATGAAATTGCTGTCCTTGTCCAAAAGCATCAAAGAGACTTAATAGATCATCTCTCATCTGATACATGTCTGGAACTGCAAACTCGGCATCAGGCATCATCATGTTTCCCATGGGAAACACATCATTCTCTGGCATTGCTACAGGCACCTGATCATGGTCATCCAGCCCCGTCACGCCCTCGCTGATGCAATTCTCGGTGGGCATTCCATCATCATCTTTCCGAGATTCGCTATCATCAGAATTTACGTGTGGAAAGCTGAGAGTCCTCATCCTCGGAATGAGTCCACGAATGCTGGTCCAGAGTCTTCTACTGACGATGCTGTTTCGAGAAAGGCCCCTCACCAAGTCAACACCTTCGAGGAATGTCTTCCGACATGGCGCAGCAAAGCTTTCTGGAGCATGACACACGGCAAGAAATAAGACTGCCAATGCGCTGAGGAGAAAGTAGTTGAATGCGTTCTGCTGCCGGGAGTAGATATCCGTTGTCGCGTGGAGATGAACCAGGACTTGTATTGAGTCCTGAGCAATGTCGACCACTAACCAGGCACTCTGAGGGTTTGCCGCAATACTGGCCGTGCTCATCAGATGATGGCGATAGATCAGTATCCGAGCGTAATTTCCTCGCAGGTATAGTAAAGCACGAAGACGATGGGGTAGTCTAGGTTGTGCACGTGGAGCGAGACCAAGACGGGGATGTCGTAGTCTGAGATGCAGGGGAATCGAGTCCAGCCAGTCTTGTATGCATAGATCCAGGGCCGCAGCCGTATCGTCAGGTATGATCTGAGATGCCGAGCCAAATGGTGGGATAGCATCCCATAGTTTTGAACATAGTTGGCCATAACCAACCATGCACTTGAGATACAGGTACTCTTCATCCTATATTCGACCAGGTTAGTTCATCCTGTGTGACGCACATAGTTGGACAGGGAATAACATACTGGTTGAGGCAGCTCGGGATCAACATCCTTATCCACGAGCGCAAAAGATAAACTCGTACCGAAGCTCCATCGTCGATCGAGCACATACACACACCAAAAGACTCGGACTGCTAACCGACGAGAATCAGGATCCTTGAAATTATCCAGCAGGCTACGTTTCCGATGGAGACCCATCTCAAGAGCCTCCCTTGCAGCTATACCAATGGTGCGCCAGGCAAGTAACTCTTCTCCGGAGTGGAAGTAGTAAATACTCTGCAGCAGATCAGTATTAGTGGAACCTTGACATGGATACACTTACCAGCATTGTGAGTAGTTGGATCTCTTTCAAGTCAACCTGTGGGCTGAGTATACTCGATACATTCGTCTCAACAGAGTCAACAATCGCCGTACTCAAGTCATTCTTGCCATGCTCATCCAGAACAATGCCGGTTGCCATTGCTACCCTCGCAATAGCAAGGTCCTTAGTAGACAGCATAGGCACCCCAGATTCGGAATCAACGATCCCATGCTGAATAGCGTCGAGTATCTCTTTGGCTTGCACGACATATTCAGCAATGTCAATGAACGGGTAGACAGATTCCACTTCTTCCTGGTAGATGACGAGATATTTGGTAACGTCACTTGGCGTACAGCGATCCCAGAAACGTAGATCCGTTGTGAGTCTATCATCAACCGATTCACATGGCGACTGTGCACCGCTGGGTGGCATTGAATCAAACTTTGGTATGCCCATACGATTGAGAGATCGTTCGCCAACGAGAAGACCAAAAGCAGATCGTGTTGGACCGACGAATTGTGGCTGCCTTGGAACGACACTTCGATGTGTGCTCGCTGGTGATTGATTCGTGATCGTGTCTCGTGAATGGGAAGACACGGTTGATACTTCCTGGGTCTGCTCCTTGAGATCTCTCACAACACCGACAAGGTCGGTGACTTGTTGGCGTAGTTGTGATAATTCTTGATTCAGAGCTTGGATGTGCTGGCTCCTACAATTGTTAGCTTGATGTAGTAGCTCAAGTCAAGGGAACATACTCTTCAGACTTTTCTTTCGATGCTTGGGTGCTGTTGGCGAATGTGCATGTCAAACCACCAGCGATACATCTTTCGCAAGTATTATCCCCCGACGGGATACACTTGAGCTTCTTCTTCTTGCAATCATCACTACAAGCTGTGTCAATAACACCAACCGTAACAACACTCATGATACTCACCAGGCAACTGAAGTGTACTTGCCCCTCTTGGAGCGTCCAGTCACAACAACCTCAGTGCTGCCCTCCACTTCCGCTGTATTCCGCTTCTTCGGCTTTACCGTCGGTGGCTCTTCAGGGCATTGCTCAGGCGTGGGTAACGGTTTGGGATCCATAATTCGATATTGCCAATGAATGCAGGTTTCCGAAGTCAGGGAAAATAATCGAACGATCAAACGGGGGGCCTTGTCACTGGATATGCATTGTGTGATGGGACTGGGTCGGAAAATTTCCGACTTTCCGACGAGTCCAGATCTTCGGAAATCTCGGCCTCGATCTTCCCCCGCAAATACCGTGCTTGCATAGTGTGGGGTAACATCGTCTTGTAAGTGAAGAGTTTGTTATTGGAATGCTGTTATTTGCTCTGGTATATGAGGGTGGTCATGCTCCGTCGTTGGTTGTGCATTTGCTATTCCTGCAACTATCTTGGGACGTGCTACGATAAACATTGGATACAGCATCAAAGCCTCCTACACAATGACTATCGCCAACCTCCTCGTGTCTCTGAATCAGCAGATTCAGGAGAACAAGGGCCAGTCACTTCTTGTGACATTATTCGTCGCCCCTCTTATCTATGTCCTTATCAACGAACTTATCCGACACAACGCGAGAATCAGCAACCTAAAGGGACCTTCTGGGTTACCGGTGATTGGGAACATCTGGGACATCCATGTCAATGCGGCAGAAAAGTATCGAGAATGGGCCAAGAGGTATGGAGGCGTGTACCAGATCCAGCTTGGAAACATTCCCGTCGTTGTCGTCAATTCTGCCAGTGCGGCCAAGACCATCTTCGGTGCCAATGCGCAAGCCCTGAGTTCGCGACCCGAGTTCTATACTTTCCACAAGGTCAGTCTTCTCGTTCTTGACCACGGCTTGAAATCCGGCTAACTTTTGTAGGTCCTCTCTGATACTGCTGGCACTACCATTGGTACCTCTCCCTACAGCGACTCTCTCAAGCGTCGTCGCAAGGGCGCCGCATCCGCTCTCAACCGTCCATCCGTCGCTACCTACGTCGACCATCTCGATGTTGAGACTCGGGATTTTGTCAGGGAACTATACGAGTACGGAAATGGTGGTAACACTCCCGTCGACCCTATGCCAATGATTCAGCGACTCTCCCTGTCTCTCGCTCTTACACTCAACTGGGGTACTCGTCTCAAGAGTCAGAAGGATGACCTTTTCGGAGAGATCACCCACGTCGAGGAGGAGATCAGCCGCTTCAGGTCCACCACCGGCAACCTTCAGGATTACATCCCTCTTCTCCGTCTCAACCCCTTCAACCTGCACTCCTCCAAGGCTCGGGAGATGCGCAACAGACGTGACAAGTATCTCACTGCTCTGAATGATGGTCTTGACGAGAGAATTGCCAACGGAACCTACAAGCCATGCATCCAGGCCAACGTCATCCTTGACAAGGAGGCCAAGCTCAACAAGGACGAACTCACTTCCATCAGTCTTACTATGCTTTCTGGAGGTCTTGATACTGTGACCACGCAGGTAGCTTGGTTTGTGGCTTACCTCAGTCAACACCCCGAGATCCAGGAGAAGGCCGTTTCCGAGATTCGAAAGTTTTACACCGAGAAGCAGCCCATGTGTGATGCCCTTGATGACCAGAACTGCGCATATGTCGTCGCATTGGTCAAGGAGTCATTGCGATACTACACTGTTCTTCGACTGGCGCTTCCCCGAGCTTCTATCCGAGATATTGTCTATGAGGGCGTTACTATTCCTAAGGGAACTGTGGTTTTCCTGAATGCCTGGGCCTGCAACATGGGTGAGTTGTTACAATTGTTTATTTATAAAATCGAATACTGACCGTCTTAGATGATCAAGTCTGGTCTGACCCTGAAGTCTTCCGCCCCGAACGATGGTATGAACAACCCGATGCTCCCCTGTTCACCTACGGTGTTGGCTACCGCATGTGCGCCGGTTCCCTACTGGCAAACCGAGAACTGTACCTTGTGTACATGAGGCTCCTCAACAGTCTCAAGATTGAAAAATATGACGACGTCGATTGCCATCCCGTCACTGGTAGCTTGGATCCCACCAGTTTGGTTGCCTTGCCTCGACGATACAGAGCCAAGTTTGTTCCTCGGGATGCCAAGGCTTTGGACAAAGCTTTGGCTGAAAAGATTGAAGAATAAGGGTCATTATGAGGAGTCTATGGGTGTCAAAACAGATCTGTCTTAGCTGACTAAATGACGATTCTTGAGTTTGTACAAATGTGATGCCGCAACTGTGATGCTCATTGATGTGCCAATGGAAGGTCTCCCTCTGTGGTCCGACCTAATGAAATAGCTTCATATTAGTGGAACTTAATCGTTGCGATGATGCTTGATGACCTTAGCTTTGATTGCATCAAGGGCTGGATATGATTTCCTAGTTCTCTAAGAGCTAGACATTGGTTGACTGCGGGGAAGCTCATTGACATGACGCATTCACCTTGGATTGACGATATTGGCCCGTACTCGTAGGTTTGTGTTTGTAGATGATTGGTTCTAGTGAACGAAAGAAAAAATGGCCATATCAGAAGCCAGAATGGGTGGAAGCATCATCTTATTGCTCGAGCTTGTCGAAGAGTGTAGCTCAAATGATTGAGGTGCATCCAAGAACAAGAATTAGGGCAGAGATCCAGACTCATGAAATGAATGGTAAGCGCTATCTTTTAACAATGGCAGGGTAAGTTGCGTGATGGGTTGCATCATTGGGCCAACGGTGGGATACCCCTCAATCGTCAAAGGGTAGGTTGATTGATGCTTGAGAAATCAGACCTTGTGAGTGTCTTGTAGTTGGACGGAGGAAAACCTGCTTAGACGAGGACAGCTGACAGCCTAGCTTTGTCACAAACCCAGGAGACATCCGTATTTATAACCCTCGGAAAATTCAACTTGCCATTTTTCCAAATACGATAATTCGAGGATGTCCGAACATGAGCAGTATCGTACCAACCATCGCAATAAGTGACACCCTTGTCTCAGCAGATTATCCTCGACAAGGGTCGGTAAATCTCAGGATTCCCGAGATCTCTGGTGATTGGTGGCGGCCATTCAAAGATCACCCGGGCTTATCAAGGAACCAATAGACGGGGATAACACGCATGTCCGATGGAGGGGTGATTAAAGAGAGAACATGGGGAAGCTTATTGTGAGAGATACCAAAAGCATGTGTTGACGATGTGGCATAAATATCAAGAGATGGGACGGCATTGAAGAGAGGAAGAATCATCACTCACAACACAACCAATATAACCACAGCAACTACAATAATCACATTCCGCACTAATTCAACAACTTAATACCACAATCTACATACTCGCAATTCACCTTCAGACACTTGATTTTACCCCACACTTCAAATACCATGTCTCAATCAATCCTCGTCACTGGTGCCACTGGCAAGCAAGGCGGTTCTGTCGTCAAAGCCCTTCTCGCCCGTAACACCAACTACCAGATCCTCGCAGTCACTCGAGATGCTTCTTCCGCTTCCGCTCAGAAGCTCGCTTCTTCCTCTCCAAAAATCACTCTCGTAGAGGGAAACATGGATGACCCAGAGGCCATCTTTGAGAATGCGAAGAAGGTCTCTCAAGCACCGATCTGGGGTGTCTTTAGCGTCCAGGTATGCTTCTAACGTCATTGACCTTGCAATGCAGCATTCTAATAGCACATAGGTCCCTGAGATGAACAAGAATGGAGCCAAGATCGAGGAAGTTCAAGGCAAGGCACTGATTGATGCTTCCATCAAGTACGGTGTCAAGCACTTCGTCTACAGTTCCATCGATCGCCACGGGGATATCTCTGACAAAAACCCGACCGAAGTTCCCCATTTCGCTAGCAAGCACCGAATTGAGAAGTACCTCTTTGAGAAGACAAAGAATGGCCAGATGGACTGGACCGTCCTCCGACCCGTCGCGTTCATGGAGAACCTCCAGCCCGGCTTCTTTGGCAAGGTCTTTGCCACCGGATGGAGAGAGGTCATCAAGTCACGACCTCTCCAGCTCATCGCAACTGAAGATATTGGTATCTTTGCCGCCTTCGCTTTCGAAGACCCTCAAGCCTGGAAGGGCAAGATCATCTCACTCGCAGGTGATGAGTTGACCTTTCCTCAATTCGAATCCATCTTTGAGCAGACCACAGGCCAGAAGCTGCCAACCACTTTCGGATTCCTCGCTCGATTCGTCTTCTGGATGGTCGCTGAGCTCGGTTCCATGTATTTCTGGTTCGAGAAGGAAGGATATGCCGCTGATATCAAGGAGGCTAGAAAGTTGCACCCTGGCCTGCAGGACTTTAAGGCCTGGTTGGAGAACAGCCCTTTCAAGAAGGCTTAATGGAGTGATTAACAATTTCATTTGTATCTTTATAGACGGGACAGCCAAGGAGTAGGATAGGGAATAAAAAGGACTTAATCGGTTAATAAATTGTCTTATGTTGAATATAAAGCCTGATCGCCAATGCATACTCTCGTTACATCTCATAATTGTTTGACATATGATCTGAGAAGAATTAATGCATATAGTACAGGACAAATCTACTCCAGGAAGACAATCGAAGTCAGCGCATAGATAGTTATCCCCAGAATTGAATGCATTTCTCCTCTTTTCCTTGTTCGCATCCTCACATTTGCTTTCGGCCATAGCTTTCCAGCCTGACCATCCTGACCCTGAATGTCGCCAGCCAACCACATCGATCCCTTCGAGATCACTGTAGTTGCCCTCAAGAGCTGGCATGGCGAAGAAGCAAGGAGGCAGTTAATGTAGTCATCCGTAGACTGTTCTGCCCCAGACTCCCACCAAAGTTCGACCTTGCCTTCGATAGTATCGAGAGATTAGCCCCGGATACAATCGGGGAGCTGTCTATCTCTCAGTTCTTGCGAGAGCTCAGCATTTACAGAGACTAACAAAATAACTGGAGCGGATGCCAGAACCCAGCGAGTGGTTATCATGATTGATGGTTAAAATGAGTGAAACAAAGACAAAGAATGACTGAGTGTAATGTAGTGATATAAACGAATGACTTGATGGCCTATGGGATAGACAAGGCGATTCGAACCACGTGTTTATGTTCAATGACAATATATTGCACGACATAGCGGTCTTGTACAGCCTACTAAAACGCAACAGATGATGTTTCAATGTTTGTCCGTCGTTTTGGTATAAATCCTTGATGTCCACCTAATGCTGAGCTGACGTTTGGTGAGAAGCGTTGAGATGGGTCGACGAGTTTATAATATTACAGGATATGCCAAGGCGATCATCAGCTGCACAGACGGAGGAGCGCGCCCTGAATGTTAATCAGGATGAAGTAGGCGAGTACTAATATAGTCAGTACAAAGAACATATACAAGTAAAGCTGAGGGTTCAGACCTGCCCTCTATTGCTACCATGTGATCATTTATCCCGAATCATAGTCATCCTTTGACGTGATGTGAAATAACCCTGATAACTACTTGTTCAAATAGTCAAAGCTATGATACTCATTATCATTAAATGCCTCAATCAAATTATACTTATACTCGGCTCGACCTTTTCGTATAACATAAAGAGCAATGACTTGTTGGGCTTGTGATGCAGTACTCCAACATGCTATTCTAAGCGGAATATCATAGCAATGAAGTGTGAAAACCATGCCCATCCCAAGTTGTGAGAACAGTATGATAACTCGACAGGATAGGGATTTCACAATATCGCTACACTCCTTCGCGACTGCATGCGCTCTCATTCACCCCGAGCTGGTCTACTAACAACCACCTTATCATATCTCAGAGTATCAAAATGGCGAAATGCATGTGAATCCCTGTCGTGGCTTACCGAACATTTCAATCTAGGCATCGCGCGGGGTCCTGATGCCGCTTTACCGCAAGGACCCTGGTATCAAACTCTTTCTAATGATGAGATGATTGCTTATTCAACAGACTAAAGTATGACAATGGTGATTAGATCAACCTGCTACGTCACTGTACATGGACTTGCGAGATAATTCTCATGATTGCGACTGTAGTCATCTTGATAACGTGGGTGCACGCCATCGCCATACTTATTTATATAGATACTCTAGCTCTCACAGTGCAGACATTTCACATTCATTACATTTGTTGCGACCAGACCACAATATCAAACAAAATGAGCGTTTATCTTGATCCTCCTAATCAGGCCTTTGCCGACGCGGCCGCTCAAGGACAACCGTTGTACGAAAAGACATATCAGGAAGCTCGCGACGTTCTCGAAGGCATCCAGAATTTCAAGCCCTCCCCAGATGTTAAATCCGAAGAGGTTAAAGTGAATTTCAACAATGATAGCGTCACAGCTGTTGTTTTCCGGCCAGCAAACGCTGAAGGATCATTGCCCACAATCTTTTACAACCACGGTGGTGGTTGGGTTTTGGGAAGGCAAGTCGAATTGTCCCGTGAACGCAATGAGTTGGCATTAACACCGAATAGCCCAACAACTCACGGCGCACTTGTAGAAGACCTCGTACGACAGACCGGAGCAGCAGTGGTCTTTCCGTACTACACCCCTGCTCCAGAGGCACAGTACCCTACTCAATTCGAGCAATCGTATGCTGTTCTGCAGCATTTCGTCGAGAACGGTTCCCAGTATAATCTCAAAGTTGATAAGATCAGTCTTGCTGGAGACAGCGTCGGAGGTATGTCAGTTCTACCAAACTGGAGTATGTGATTAACAGTTGCAGGACACATGGTCATCGCGCTGCTTCAGCTCATTCAATCCCGCAATCTATCCGTCCAAGTTGGTCACGCTGTTCTGTTCTACCCAGTCACCGATACACACGCCAAGTCAGAAACATACAAGACGTTTCAAAACGGGCCATACCTCTCCGAAAAGACACTGGACTGGATGTATGCTGCATTCCTCCCTAACGAAGAGGATCGGCGTCAACCGTTGACTTCACCTCTCAAGTTTGCCTCTGACGAAGTCTTGGCCAAATTTCCACCAACAACTATCATCGTATCTGGCGCGGACCCTTTGATTGGCGAGGGTGAGGCATTCGCTCAACGTCTACAGCAACTTGGCGTTGATGTTGCTCTCTTCAAGGCCGAGGGACAAGTTCATGATTTTGTCCTGCTTGAGCCTACTAGGGGATCTGCTACGGCTCGAGCTGTGGTTGAGCTTGCTGCTTCCAAGCTACGGAAGGGATTTTCTGACAATTAAAGTGGCTAGAGATTCATCACTTGACATGTCTGTTTCATTTGACACGGAATCTGCACCCATGTTGGTTGAGTTGATCTTGACGCGCAGGAGCCGTCTCATGCATTCATTAGAGTACAACAGACAGACAATTAAGAGATCCAATATTTCTCCCAGCCTTCCCTGGTTGTAGGTGACTCAATCTCGTATCAGAAAACCTTGGCCCAATGTTGGTTGCTGTGTAACAAGGATCATGAATGACTCATTCATCATACCACGTTATATTTAAACACTGCCTGGATAGACACACCTTTCTTCCACTTGTGATTACCATCAACCAAACATCTTGACCATCCACATCAGCATCACATCATGGGCCACAAACGTAGCAAGCACGGCAGGCCAGCAAAGGCGTCTCGGCAACACTCCACAGTAGCGAGAGACGGAGTGTTTAGCACATATGAGCTGGTCGAGAATATTCTGCACTACCTGGATATCCAAGCATTACTCTCTGTCCAGCGTGTCTGCAAAGCCTGGCGCGACATAATCACGTCAAAAGCTTCAATACAGCAACAATTATACTTCCTCCCTTGTTTCTCTCCCAGCAGCCCAAATTCAAGCCCAGATCGAACGGTCAACCCTATTCTCATGAAACATTTTAAACCATTCTTTGAAGACATGACGGAATCTTCCTCATCACACAGTCGACTCCCTGACTGGCTTTGGCCACGAAAATTGATGAAATCAGGGATCAGTATTGCAAATACAAAGAATGGCCGCAAGGTTCACACAGCATTCACACGACATGGTGCTTCTTGGCGCAGGATGCTCGTCTCCCAGCCTCCTATCACTTCCGTTGGATACTTTCGAGAATGCGACAGAAATTACGCCTGGTCTTTGATGCACTTCCAGGATGGCCTTCGCATGGGTCAGCTTTACGATATGGTATTCCAGGCAATCTGGGCAAATCCTCAGACTGCCTCCCGATTCGCCGCCGTCATGTGGCCACCATTCGACTTTTTATGGCTTCCAACTGTACGACAACTCCAAAATCAACCAAGCTTATGGATCTTGTCGGAGGAATATTTGTATGAAAACCGAAGATGTGGTAATGGGAAATGCATGTGCTATGAATATAAATGGAAGCAGGATGGCAGATGCCGTACATTGAGAGATCAGTATATGAGGACGAGGGGACGTACCGGGACGCGGTGGATGTTTGAATGTGAGGAGTTTAATGAGGAGGAGTCCTCTTATGATGGCTTGCAGAAATTGGCAGTTCGTGCACGTGTCCTAGGATAGCGGGTGTAGTACAATTAGGCGCTGGTCATGCTGCTCATGAATGATATCTATACTACCTAGTTTGTCAAGTCTTGGAACTCGCTTCACCTCTTCCGAAATAGTTCATCAGAGTGTTGGCTTGTGAAGGAGCTTTCTGAATCTTTTTAGGTGATCCCTCCGTCTTTTTGCCTATTTCCAAGACCTTCATCAACTCCTCAAACTCCTCTTTGGGCACAATACCTCCGCTAGCCTCTTTATGTCCACGAGCAAATGATTCACCCAAACGTTGTCTCAGTGTTGGATCGGGTGCATTATCCGCTACCCTTTTGAGAACTTCAATAATGTTGACCGGAGGATCCCTGGCTCTGGCGCTCCGAGGTATGCGACAGGAGAAATTCACCATGTCGGGTAGATAACCTTCGTTTGCGACAAGAATCACTTCTAGTCTCGCTGACGATAGGTGACCGGCCCAGCGTGTTGCAATGACTGGGTGGACTTGTGCTTTTGAGTTGATTCGAAAGACAGCAATAGTGCCATCTGCTGAAAACTTTGGTGCTGTATGTGTACACCGCTCAACTTCGGCATTCACTTCAGCTCTTGCGGTCAGTAAATCTCTGTCTTGCAATAGGTCTTTAGGTGATGATGCAGCTTTGAGAGCTTTCCATGCCACCGGGACACTGAAACCTGCTGTCCGACGTGGGGCGTTGATAAGTGACACAGCATCATTTACTGCTTTCTTGGTGTATTTCTTGAAAGTCATCTTCATGTCGGGGAAGGGAGGTTCCCACTTGATGGTGTTTCCGAGGTCGCCGTGAGTGCCCATCACACAGAGCCAGTCGCATTGTTCCTCGACTTTTTCGTGCAGGTCACGGCAGATAAGATAGGTGAGTAGTGAGCTTGTTGCTACAGGTGGACAGCTACATGCCGTTACATGTAACGCATTTGCAGGGTGGTCGTTCTCAAGCGCGTGATGATGATCAAGGACTAGTGCACGGTGGGGACTATCGATAAGCGGAGGGGACTGACGTGAGCCCTGGTCGAGTGCAATGATGAAAGCGGGATCGTATGCAGCCATTTCGGCACGAGCAGTTTCGTCGTGAACATTGAACCCTTTCTGAAGCAGGTAGACGGAGATGAGGTCGGGATCAAGACCAAGAAGGACTAGTGTTCTTTCCATGATGCTTCCAGAAGTGAGACCATCAGCGTCTTTGTCTGGTACGATAAGGGTGCGTTTGCCGGCAGAGGCACTGCACATGTTAGCGGGAGTATAACTGGTGGAACGCGGTTGGGTTGATGGTGTTCCATATCACATACCATTCTCTGATGAATGACCTTGCAGCTTCCATTTTGTCTTGTGGTGCTGGCCATATTATGCTCCCCGAATCATCTCGCACTGAAGGTGTAAGGTGATACTCCGGTACTTTGGAGGCCTCGCCGGTCGTCTTGGACTTCTTAGCACCTTTCGCACTCAATGCAGTTGCAGCTGAACGCTTCATGGTTGCCATGCACTTTCTGTGCTGATGTAAGAAAAGGGGGCCTAGTAGATTGCGTCTCAAGGTGAGAGAGATGGTTCGTAGTCGATGGGGAAACATGTGATGTGACTGTATTGACAGGTTGAGTGTTCTTGAGTGAATGAGTTATTCTTCTTGTCGTTGATTGGTGGCGATTGTCGAGTGGTTGGTGTTGAAGCTATGTGTGGTGTCGTCATAGAGATGTCCAGCTCCGTTTTCTTTCTCTGGCCAATTGGAATTGAGCATGGTGTTCATACAACTTATTTCAGTCTACACAATGGCGATATCAGACCCGGCATATCTGTTGCCGAGATGAATTACCCCCATCATAATCACTAGCCTACGAAATGCGATTAAGATTTCGAAGGAATGAAATGAATATCAAAGACGTTTCTGTACTTCAAATTGCTCTGGTAAAGCATTCTAAACTATGCTTGTATCACATGTCATGATATTATTGATCTCTGAGTGACAGCCTTGTATCATGTAGCAGTCTATTGCAATCACCAAACTCCTATGCATCTATACTCTATTTTATGTCATTCTTCCCGTGACTGCTGCTATCAATGCAGCACCCGTCCCAGATCCGTCTCGTGTCAGCTCTATGTTTACTTTTGCTTCATTGGCAACTCCTATGTCAGGGACATCCCGTAATGCACTCCGCATAAATGTCTCATACCCAGCATGGTACTCAAAGAGCGACCCATCAACCGCAATATCAATGACTTGATCCATCAAAACCGAGGACTCGATCGTGTCTTTTGAGCCGCAAGTCGCAGTGGATGGACTCCCTCGTGGATGGAAACAGTCAAATGTTGCCCGTAAAAATCGGACAACAGAGGCCATCACCCCGGCTTTCTGTACTTGGACAGACTTCTCTTCAACTTCATCCGTATGTATCCTGTTAACCGATTTATCGAAGCCGCCAGCACTATGCAACCTGCCCGATTGGATGATTATTGCTGCCAGTCCTGCTCCAACCAAGCGAGCTGACCGCTGCACGATTGCCTGGGACAGCAATTGCAGTAATCGCAGGTCTTGGGCGCTCACGTTTCTGGCTGCTAGATATCCAGTGACGCAGGAGGAGTCGAAAACGGAGTCCTGGGAGTTGAATGCTGTGGCCTTGGTCAAGAAAGTGCTCTCGATACCGTTGAGCTTGTATAGAGGACTATCCTCGCCAAATGTCATGTCTAACGCACCATGCTGCGCCAGTTCCACAAGTGTCAACCGCAGCAGCTCTCCCAGATACATGCCGGAAACCATCTTCTCGAGTAAGCCGCACCCTGGGTCTGAAGAAGACTCGTCAATCAACCTGTCGAAGCGGGTGCGAGGAAGTGCCTTTTGCTCGTCATCCCATGAGCCCCATTCAGTATTCATCACCATGATGCCATTTTTGTTCGCCTGATGGGTGTTTCTGGTGGTGAGGTCCAGTCTTGATACGTTTGAAATCTTTTCGACATATGCAGCATTTGTACCAGTGCCCAGAATAATTGCGGCGAGTGTTGAGTTCCTTCGTTTTGACGTGTATGCTCTTGCAAGCAGTGTGCCTACCGCATCGTTGGCAAGAACACAGACCCGTATCGGTAAAGAAATATCGTCAATCGCGTCCTGTAGTAGAGCGCATGGATCCCGACCCAAGGCGCTTGGAATGTCCCACCCTTTATCCCAGTGAACTATGGTGCCTCCAGAGACTGAAGTTTGCTCGCAGGTGAAGCTGAATGTGAAGCCAAGATTGAAATGTTGCTGAGTTCTTGCACCATGAATCCCTTGAATGTTGTACTCTTCTAAGAAGACTTGGATCCTTTCTGCGATGAATTGGAATAAAGGTTTGTAGCTCGGGTTGACTCGAACATGGGCAGGGATGACATGTTTTGTCTGGAACACATCCAGGCTAGAATCGCCGTGAAGGTTCACAGCACACACTCGACAATTCGTTCCACCCAAGTCAACTGCGAGAAACAGACCCTTCTCTTGGCCATCCGGGATCTGTGTAACAAAAGAAGGTATCTGATAAGAGTACTTGGCTTTAAGACCTCGTTCTATTGGGCCGAGTCAGATCACAGATACTAGGAGATAGGGGGACAAAATGATACATACTTATCTGCTCACCGAGGTGCTTCGTTATCTGTTGGATCTCTTCACTGGTAATCTCAAACTCCCTGGCGATGGATTCAGGAGCTGCCTGGTGGCTCCCATCTGAGCCAGTCTCCGACATAACCGAGAAGGATGGGTTAGCAAGACTGACTTATTATCGATCCAAGGTGACTCGCATGAGTATACCATTTCAAGTTCGACAACCTGAAAAGTATTACCATCACTGCTTATGATTCTCCCCAGTTTAAACGGCATGTCCGTAAAGGGGCATGATCGTGCACAAGCGGATTCATCCGGTAAAGTTCGGGCCGGTGCCGGCCAACGCGGGGGTCTGACCCAATTCACCCTGCTCACCAGGTTCGTATCTGATTGGGAATAAGATAACCATGATAAGAATTTACGGACACATCCGGGTACTTTGCCGTTATTTTTCCCTCACGCATTCCCCGAAACATCCACTTTCGTCTGGGCACTCATCCGTCCAGCACTTCAGTCACCACGATCATTCTGCAATCGTTATGGCTTCCGGCGAAGTTTCCCGCTCTCTGACATTGGATGCCCATCAGGGCCCAGACAGCGCTCTCAAGGCCCGCAAAGCTTGCAGTGGGTGCCCCGGATCTCTTGGCTTCTTGGCTCTGTTCAGTGGTTGGCATACTAATTAAAGGACTTTTTTAGTCAATTGCAGGAAGCAAAAGATGAAATGCGTCATCCAGGGTAGCAATGAGACATGTCGTCGATGTCGTCGAGCAGGACTTCCTTGTGTGTTCGTGCCCCGTGCCAACGCGGCTCAGCTACCCTTGGTCTCGGCATCTCTGGATGTAGACTTCAAGAAGAATGTTCTTTCAAGACTGCAGCTTGTTGAAGAACGTCTTGGCCTCCTAGGCGATGCCGACCTGGAAGTTGGAGTCACAGGCATCTATCCCAACGTTTCTGAGTCGTCACCGGAGCCACCAGATTCACCACTCTGGAAGGCCATTCTACTGCTACAGAGATGTTCTCCAGCTGTGCCGCAGGCCATTTGGCAACGTAGTACTGTCGAGTCACTCTGGTCATCGTATGTCATTAAGCCTTTCCTCTCTAGATCACTTAATAACATGTTTCCCGTAGTTTTCATGATAGAATGCCTGGTTTGCATTTTATGCCCGATAAACAGACTTTTTCTTCTCCTCAACCAGTCCTGCTTGCATCCATTCTGTACTGCTCGAGCACACGGGGACCTCCCGACATGGTAGAGATTGCGCCGCATTTCTTTACCGTTTTATGCAATGCCATTGCGCAATTGAGTATTCCTAGTAGTGCTATTGGAGCACCCCACGACTCTTCCGTTTCCCGGGAAGAATGGGCATTCCAGACTGTTCTAGGTATCGTCCTCACAGGTCTGCTAACTGAAGGTAACATCCGAGAGACTGGGACGTGGATCTCGGTCGGTTATCGATTGATGTTAGACTACTGTCCAGCCCATGTTGACGACACTTCGAGGGAATGGCGAAAACTGTTTAGCGGCATCCAGATTGTTGACCTTGAGCACTCGTCAATCCACCTCTCCTGCCCAGTTATTCCCATCGAAGCACCACTGGCCACCCTTCGTATGTCGCCACTTGATCAGCTGTACAAGCTGTCTCGGATGATGCACACTGGCTTGAGTCATTTCACGGGCCGAAGATTACCGACCATCTGGTCTTGCTTTGATGAGCCAACACTGAGTTCTCAATTTTCTACAACGAACTTCACTGCCATCGATGGGGTACTCATCAGAGACTGGGCAAAGCAACTGGATGATTGGCTGCTAGAGTTCAATGGAAAGGTGACCGAGTCTGAGCCGAATAGCAAGTTGGTCCTTCGTCAATATGTTCTCCATCGATTACTGGTGCTGTCGATTTATCATCCTGCCAGAAGTGGCAACCTCTGGTCAAGAAGCATTACATCTAACGAACAGGAGGAATTACTTTTGTCGGCACGAGCGACATTGAAACTGCACCAGCATGATGACTCTATATGGTCCAACTGGGACTTGATCATGATCACCTGGGCCGCTCTTATCGTTCTACAGGGAGTCCAAGGGGGAGTCGGGGAACTAGATGGTACGTACATAGGATGAATATTCCTCAACTCAACTCAGAGTGCTAACTGTCATCTAGACCTGAGGAACATAAGAATACATCTTGATATTCTGAAACAAAAGAACGAGCCCAAACCTAGCCTGTGTGATAAGCTTATCGCCCGTTTAGAAGACAGTCTCCAAGACGTCAGCACACCCGATTTCTCCTACGTACAGCCAAACGCATCCGAGATTGATCCCAACTTTGATTATTCATGGCAAATATTTGATCAGGTCAACCTGCAACATATGCACTTCCCCATGAACTGATTCCCAAGTCTGCTACATGCCGATGGGGAAGGTGACTGATCTCACCCTTGAAGTGGGCTCTATACGGGACGCCATGTTGTCAGGCTTCAGGTCGCCGTCCTCATCCCCGCCAGCTGTTAGGGTGGGCGATGGAGGGAGGCGTCCCAGGAACTCCTTTTGCTTGATAGTCTTTTCGACACCTTTGAAGTACTGGGATCGTTAGTAACATGGCTAGGGATCAAACGTACACAACTCACATTGACCGTCTTCACCTTCATCTCCAGAGTGGCATCATCATCCACTACCACCATGCTCTTTGGGTGAAGCTGGAGACATGAGACTGTGCAGAGATGACTAACACCACCCTCCACAGCCTGCTGGACAGCGATAGCCTTGGAGGCCCCTGTTGCAATGATGACAACCTCTCTTGCATCCATCACGGTCTGCACGCCGACTGTCAGTGCCATGTCTGGTACTGCGTCGATATCATCATCGAAGAATCGTGCGTTTGCTATCCGCGTCTCGTATGCAAGGGACTTGATGCGGGTTCGACTAGCAAGACTAGACCCTGGCTCGTTGAAAGCAATGTGACCATCAGTGCCTATGCCGCCGAGAAATAGCTCGATGCCACCAAAAGACTTGATTTTGGCTTCATAATCAGCACACTCGGCAAATAAATCCGGAGCGTTTCCATCAAGCAGATGAACATTCTTAGGCTGGATATCGATGTGGTTGAAGAGGTTGACATGCATGAAGGAGTAGTATGATTCAGGGTGCTCTTGGGCCAAGCCAACATACTCGTCCATGTTGAATGTTACGACATGGCGAAATGATAGTCTCGAGGCTTGGTATGCCTCCACAAGAGCCTTGTATATGTATAGGGGACTGCCGCCAGTGGGCAAGCCGAGGACAAATGGTCTTTCGGTCGAAGGGTTGAAGGCAAGGATTCGGTCTTTTCACTCAGTCAGCAAGCCATGCAATACAGGTCTTGCAGAAACCCAATCAAGCGAGTCTTACTGATGATGTATTCGGCGATGTATTGCGATGCCGCTACTGGGCTTTCCCGAATGACCAGACGCATCTTGGGCTCCAATTATAGATCAAAATGGGGATAGTGGAATAGCTTTCAATAGTTCAATATTTGATGAGTGTGCTAACAGCTCTTCCGGATTCTAGAGTTCTGCACAAGCTTAATAGATGAAGCTGTCTTATACACTATCTCTGCTATACACTAACAGTGGAAAGTCACTCCGATAGGAACTTCACAATCGCCGAACTTTGCCGGAGAATTCAGATATCAAGTCCCAGGAAGCGAGCAAGACGAGCCTTCACTTGACGGCAAATCCGGAATACCACGGCCATTCTGCCGAATCCAACTTGGTGGTCAGATGAGCCTAGTCTTGGGGCTAACATTAGTTCTTGCACCACTAGTGCCGCAAGTCTGAGAAACGGCGATCATGCCAAACATTACAATGCCAGCCCCTGAGACATGACTCAGAATCACTCTAGGTTGAACTTTAACAATTTTGCAAAACGTCTGCTTGATTTGACATACTACACTACCATGATCCACTAGACATAACATCTCCAGCGTCGAAACCCGCTCATTGTCACTCTAGCACGTGTACTCCATGTCCAGAGTTACACTGGGGGTGCCCTTGAAACCTTCAGGCACGGCATACGAAATATTATAGATCCAGTGATTCCTCAGTGTGGCCCCGTAAACCACATCTTGCTTGACCAATCCTGGCGCAGTCACATTGACGTTGAGACAAGGTAACTCTTCAAGACCCTTGACAACGTTCTTGTTGCCAAGTGTCCAGGAGGGTGGGATTCCGGTCAGAGCAAAGGTGAAAATGTCAGTTCCCTCCTGTGTGGTGTTGGGATACGATACGGTGAGTGTGTTAGGACCTGCCTTTGCCGACAAGGTGGAAGCGCTGGGATACAGCGAGAAGAAGCCCATGTAAGGATAGGGCTTGTGGGATGGATCAGAAGCCCACTGGACAATAGCAGGAACGTATTGGTTGCCCCTGTTCTTTTCCTCGGCAACTGTCTGGGCACCGATCATGAGTTCGGCGCTGAGCCAGGATGTGATGTGGCGTGGGTTGTCCGAGGTGAGCTCTTCATAGACGGTCTTGTTAATGAATCGTGTGCCCTTCCACTTGCCCTTGGACTTGATAATAGTCTGAGCCTCCTTTGAGATGGTTGGTGCGATGACATCCATAACCAAAGCAAGAGCTGCGCCCTGAGCAACGTCGTAGAGAAGATCAGCTTCTCCAAGAGGGGGCTGGCCTCCAACGCCACGTCCATAGATACCCCAGAAGATCATGGACAGGATCTGGGAGTGCGTGTTGGCATCACGGCTGTAGGCACGATCGTAGGGACCGACCATGTTGCCGAGGTAGGGGTTGTAGTGGGCAGCAATGTCTTTCCACAGATTTTGCAGGATATACTTGGCATTCTTTGTCATGGGGGCGTTCTTGGGTCCATATGCGATGTTGGCAGCGAGGGCCCAGATGTCGATGCCGTAGTAGTTGGGCGCATTGTACTCGGACAAGACATTCTGGCCACCACGCTTGAACAGCTTGAGGAGATCGTTGCCCTGCTCCTCTGCAAAGTTGATGAGTTCTTGATTCTTCTTGCGCTTTCCGATCCATCCTGTGGTAAGAGCTCGCATGATAGCTGGGTTGGAGTAACCCAGGATCAGGTTATCGCCTTCGGGGAAAGATCCGTTACGACGCATGCCACCGATTGCGGCCGCTTCAAGTGCATCCTCGATGCGAGCCTCAAGACCAGTGGGTAAAAGGTGACTGAATTCCTCGACGACCTGAATGAGCTGGGAACTGGGACAATCAGTCAGTTTTGGTCATCAGTCTTTGGTGTCTAGGCACTCACCCGACAAATTCTCTCCAATTAGGATCGTATGAACCATAAATGGAGGGAGGATACAAAGGCCCATCAGGCGTAGGGTTTGGCTCATCCGGAGCAAGCTTGAAAGTCCCGTACCAGGCCGAGTCAAAGTCGTCGTTCATCTGGTTTGCCAGCCTAAGAATTGCAGATAGTTTAGTGACACGAGGCATTTCTGCTGATCAAATCCAACTTACACATTCTCTATCGCCTTAATAGCCGTCTTGACGTCGTCGCCCTTGGCACGGTGCAACAGTCCTGGAAGGTACCACGCGGTGAAGCGAATTGACCACTGACCATTGTCCTGATACCAGACATATCCATAGCTTGAGTCATACCTCGAGTCCGTAACCTCCATAGAGTAATCGAACAGGGATTGGGCAGCTGTTATCCTATGTTAACGAGATGTTTGATCATAAAGGATTGTTACTAACATTTTGTAAGCTGTTGACTGCCACTACGCTTAGCCAAACTCGCTGCCGTAGCAGCAGAGCTAAGGGCCAGCAGAGATGTAGCGAGTGAAACAAGACCCATATTGAATACCTCAACTTGACACACAGAAGTTGACGACCGGTGGACCTATACGGATGACAAGATGACGAAATAAATGGAAACAAGTCCCCTCTTAAGCTGCTGCATGATCAGTTCCTTTCCCCTGATCGGTTCCAAGACCTCGGGATGGGCAAAACCGGTGAAGTGCACCGGCGATGGAGTTTGACTCAGGCCCTCCCCGCACATCACCCCAGGTTTCCTCTGGACTATCATGCTACCAAGAACCAGCTGAGCAGACCTTTACCCGTTTATCCTACACCGGAGCCTGTTATCAAATGTGGAGTGAACCCCTGTGGAGTGCGAAAATGTCGTGCAAGTCTACTGATCTACGGTATGCGGCCAATTTTAGTCACCCTCCATAAACCCCTGCCCTCCCACTGTCGATTGTATCCTCGGACCTGGTCAGATCTTGAACTCAATGGACGGGCCCGCCTGCCATAAACAACGATAAGCCCGAGGATGAGCTGTATCTCTGTCGGCAAAGTACGGTGATTCCTCCGCTGATACTCACTTCAACCCTTGTCCACCATGGTCGCGTGTTCTGCGGGGTCCCCCATGGGGCCGGGCATCTTCGGCACGGTTGATAAACCCATACGGACGGTTAGCCTCCAACAGTCGCGTGGACAGTTGGCCCACAATAGATAGAGATATGCAAAAAAGATGATAATACAACCTTCTCTCCCCTCTTTTCCTGCTGATCTTCCTTGGTCAGAACCTTCAAGCAAGTTCAATTCTGCATCACAATGGTTCAAGCACAGGCTTCCCTCGCCCTCGATGACAAGCTGGCGCCGGGCTGGTTTGGATGGCTCAGCAACAAAGGCATCCTCAAATTGAACGCCATACTATGCCTGTCCCTCATCTCCAGTTATGCGACCGGATTTGATGGCAGTATCATGAATGGGCTTCAGAGCCTGGATACGTGGAAGGATGAGTTCAACAACCCAAATGCTGAGAGGCTCGCGATGTAAGTGCCGTGTTTGCGCCTCAAAACTTGGCGATTTTCTTCCATCTCTTGGCTTGCACAAGCGCTGACCCACTCACTTTTCCAGCTTGAATGCCATTCAGAACATTGGCCAACTTGCTGCTTTGCCCTTTTGTGCCATGTTTTGCGATAGGTTTGGTCGTCGCCCAGCCCTGGTCTGCAGCGCAGCCATCATGCTGGTCGGCGTTGGTCTTCAAGCTGGAGCGCAAAACACGGGCATGTTCATTGCCGCCCGAGGCATCCTCGGTTTTGGTCTGGCTTTGAACATCACGGCCGCCCCTGTCCTCATCATGGAGTTGGCCTATCCCACCCAGCGAGCGCCCATGGTTTCTATCTACAACACGCTCTGGGGTCTTGGTGCTCTTGTCGCTGCTTGGACCACGTACGGCACCTTCAGAATCAACAGCTCTTGGGCCTGGCGTATCCCCTCTATGCTTCAGGGTATCTCTAGTCTCTTGCAGCTTTGCTTGTGCTTCCTCATCGACGAATCACCTCGATGGCTGGTCTCCAAGGAGCGCGAGGCTGAGGCCGAAGCACTTATTGTCAAGTATCATGCCAATGGCGACAGCAGCGATCCGGCGGTGGTACTCGAGATGGAGGAGATTCGAACCGCCATCCGTCTCGAGAATGAAGCACTGAAGACCACGAGCTACCTGTCTTTCTTCAAGACCAAGGGTAACCGTCATCGATTCTTCATCATTCTCGCTGTCGGGTTCTTCAGTCAATGGAGTGGCAATGGCCTTATCAGCTACTACCTGACTTTGATTCTCAATTCGATTGGGTATCGTTCTCAGGAGACGCAGACGCTCATCAATGGTCTGCTGACTCTCTGGGGGTTGATATGGGGCACAATCTTCTCGCTCCTGGTGAATCAGATTCCTCGCCGTGTGCTATTCCTTGGTTCGACTCTGGGTTCGCTGGCAACCTACATCGTCTGGACGGCGCTCGAAGCCACGTACGAGATGTCAACTGATCTTAACGAAGACGGAACTGGTGGTCCCAGCGGTGTTGCAAAGGGTGTTCTCGCCATGATCTTCTTGTTTAACGTTTTCTTCACAGCCGGTTGGGGTACCTTGCAGGTTACTTATGTCGTCGAGATTCTTCCTTTCAACCTTCGCGCTCGGGGACTTGTCTTGTATAATTTGTTTGTGGCATGCGCTCTCATCTTCAACCAATACGCCAACCCCATTGGTGTTGAAAACTCGGGCTGGAAGTACTACATCACCTACGATGTCTGGTTGGCCGTAGAAGCCGTCGTTGTCTACTTCCTTTTCGTCGAGACACGTGGGTTGAGCCTTGAAGAGACAGCGCTGGTTCTTGACGGTCAAGACATTGGCGACAGGCTTGTTGGGGAGGTTCTCAGGAACACAGAGAAGTCTGTACAAGTTATTGAGACTGAGAAGCCAGCTTCTCTATAATGTTGAGTAGTAGTTTGATTCTGTGTCTGGTGTAATACACGATTATTGAATATTGACCTTTCCCTGAAGCTCGTATGTTACAATGTTCTGGTGTTAATGCATAAACTATTCCCATTCCTCCATGGCACACCGCTGTACCGGGCTGGTATCGCCTTATGCTGTGATAGTATAAGCAGCAACTCAAGTATGAAGTCAATGTGAAGAGTAATTTGCAGCCATGAGCGCATTAAACCAGTCAACAGATTAGATGGACCTTTACTCAGATAGTCTTGCTATCTATCCTAGTAGTTTGAAATCCAGTGCTAGAAATGCTTCCGAGAACCGGAGGGTTATCTCTCATATCTACCGCACCCACATTTTGATTCTTTTCCGACAAATTTCAGTGGTTGGAGAAAATCTCGGTAAACTAGTCTGGATGGACTCAAGTTAGACGAGAATATGTCGACTACCGGGCATCTTCGGCGAAAGTGGAGAGTTTGTATTCGCATCGTATCACCCCTCAATTCCCCGCTGTCTTGTTCACGGATGTGTATGGCTCTGTGTATTTGTGCTTGGATACATACAATAATGCCGACTTCTCGTCTGCAAATGAGTCTCGTTAGTATACGTGTGACTCTCATCAACTCCCAACCATGGATTCGTCTCTAAGCAAGCCCGACTACGAGAATCTTGAGGTTATTCAGAGGAATCGGCTGCCAGCCAGAGCCTACTGGTTGCCCCCTGCACATCTCTTGCTAAATGGAACTTGGGACTTTCAATACGCGACCAGTCCAGCCGAGGCGTCAGAGTATCCTTCCAAAGATGATGCCTCAGATGAAGCCTGGTCCAGCATAAATGTTCCAGGTCATTGGCAATTGCAAGGCCATGGTCACCCGCACTACACAAATGTTCAATATCCTTTTCCGTCAGACCCCCCTCACATCCCGACCGAGAACCCAACAGGAACTTATCGACGGCGGTTCACTGTTCCAAGTGAATGGGACAGTACGTCGCAGCTTAGGCTTCGCTTCGATGGCGTTGACAGCGCATACCATGTTTGGCTCAATGGTAAATTCGTCGGTTATTCGCAAGGTAGTCGAAATGCTGCCGAATTTGACGTGACAGAAATCGCAAAGAAGGACACCGACAACGAGTTGGTGGTCAGAGTTTATCAATGGTGCGAGGCCTCGTATATTGAGGATCAGGATCAGTGGTGGCTGTCAGGTATGTTGGCGCGACGATATGGAAGCGACAATGCTGATTGCAATAGGCATCTTTCGTGACGTGGCCTTGTTGGCATTCCCAGGAGAAGCCAGAATTGAGGATTTCTTTGTCAAAACGGACCTGGATGAGCAGTACCAGGACGCCACTCTCAAAGCTGATGTCAATTTGAGTCATAGCGACATAGAACCTCTAGAACTGCATCTTCTCCTTCGTGACAGAGATACTAAAGTGGCCTCGACACAGAAGAAGCTGACTGCCGACGACAGTGTCGTCAAATTCGAGCTTCCCATCGCCAACCCCAAGAAATGGACGGCCGAGACGCCCTACCTCTACCAACTAGACATTTCTCTGCTCTCAAAAACTGGAGACTTGGTTCAGGCCATCACTCAAAACGTAGGCTTCCGAAAAGTCGAGCTCAAGGACGGACTCATCACAGTCAATGGGTCTCCAATCCTACTCCGTGGTACAAACCGACACGACCATCATCCAATCCACGGAAGGGCTGTCCCATTCGAGTTTCTGAAACAAGACCTGTTGTTGATGAAACAGCACAACATAAATGCACTCAGAACAAGTCACTACCCCGGACAACCATGGCTCTATGATCTGGCAGACGAGTTGGGATTCTGGGTTATGGATGAGGCCGATCTTGAATGCCACGGATTCTACGATGTTGTTACTCAACCGATAGACCCTCCTCCCTATCTTGACTATGAGGGGAGCAAGGAGGAGTTCTTTCCCAAAGCAGCTCAGTTCACCTCCGACAACCCAGCATGGCGCGAGTCATACCTCGATCGGATGGTGCAGATGGTGCAGAGGGACAAGAATCACCCTTGCATCTTCTCGTGGTCTCTTGGTAATGAATCTTTCTATGGCGTCAATCACGTGGCAATGATCGATTATGCTCGCGGCGTGGATGATAGACTTATCCACTACGAAGGAGATATCAAAGCACAAAAAACTGACATGTACTCATACATGTACCCTGACCAAGACCGACTCAAGAGACACGTCGAAGTCGACGGTATCACTGACGGGAAATGGGAAAAGCCAGTAATCCTCTGCGAGTACGCCCATGCTATGGGGAACGGTCCCGGTGGTCTAGATGACTACCAAGATGCATTCCGTAAATATGAACGCCTTCAGGGTGGTTTTATCTGGGAATGGGCCAACCATGGACTTTTGCACAAGGATGGCTATTACGCGTACGGTGGCGATTTTGGTGATGAACCAAACGATTTCACATTCGTCATGGATGGTCTCTGCAACAGCGAACACAAGCCGACTCCTGGGCTTACCGAACTGAAGAAGGTTTTCCAGCCTGTGAGATTTGAGTACAAGGATGGAAAGGTTCTGATCACCAACGAGTACGACTTCATCGAGCTGAGTCATTTGGAAGCAAGCTATGCTATTGAAGCGATTGGTGACAAGTAAGTCATTGCTTATGACACAGAGACACAGCTGACGCTAAACCATTAGAACCTCACTGCTTGGGTCAGGCAAGCTCGATATCCCACGCGTCAAGCCTTGGGCCACAGTCGAACTCTCTCTGCCTGAAGATTTTGCCAGATATAGAAAACAAGAGGACGAGGTCTTCTTGACCATTTCTTTCTGCCTCAAGGACGCAGCAAGTTGGGCTCCAGCTTCACATGAGGTAGCATGGTTCCAGCACAAAATATCCAGCGACAGTAAACTCAGTGTTCCCGTTGATCTACCTGTCAAGTCTGCAGCCGTGGACATCAAAGAAAGCCGGACAGAGGTATCGTTGTCCGGCGCAGATTGGGCCATCAGATTTGACCGCGTGCGTGGTTACATCACAAACTGGTCCCGTGGGCTGGATCTGGTGGAAGTTGATGAATCAACTCGGGCGGCAATTTATCCATGCTTCTGGCGTGCACCTACTGACAACGATAAAGACAGCGCTGTCAAGACGTGGAAAGACTATGGTGTCCATCGGATGACTTCTCAGCTGCGGTCATTCCAGGTCCAGAGAGACCCAGACTCTGGGGGTGTCACAGTCAAGACCCTGACCTACTTTGCCCCTCCCGTTCTTGGATGGGGTTACGATATCAGAACAGACTATCGCGTGTCTTCAAATGGCAATCTATCGATCAAACTCGACCTCAATCCTAGAGGAGTGACCCCTGTTGATATCCCTCGTTTGGGATTGAACGTCCGGCTACCCAAGCAACTCAACCAGGCGGCGTGGTTCGGTCTCGGTCCAGGAGAATCTTATCCCGACAAAATGCTCTCGCAACGCATTGGTATCTGGTCATCCACAGTGGATGATCTCGAGATACCATACGACGTGCCGCAAGAAAATGGAAATAGGATGCAAACGCGGTGGGTCAAGCTTGTGAACACTGATGGACATGGAATCAAGGTATCTAGGCGTGATGAGGACACCTTCAATTGGACTGGTGGTCGATTAACAGCTCAGACTATTGAGAATGCGAAGCATCCATGCGACCTAGTCCGAGAAGACGCCACCTTGCTGAACCTGAGTCCGATGGTTGCTGGAGTTGGAAGCGCAACGTGTGGACCAGGAGTGAGGGAAGATTTGCTTGTCAAGGTCGCACCTATCACATACGAGTTTTTGTTGGAAAGTATGTAAGTCGGAAGAGATTGTCAGAGTAGTATATTAGTACTTCAACATAAACTCGTTATCACAAAAAACAGATACCCTCAGCTTTCTCATGTGCATAAGGCACACTAGGAGTTTTCCAATACGGTGATATCTTGGAGTCGTTGAAGTTCACAACGGGCTTCAGTATGCTAAGTTTCTTACCATCATAGGCGCTAGTTTCGAAGGTCTGATAGAAATCACTATCCTCGGCAATTTCTCTGCCCAGAACTCGCTTCCAGCCATCCCAGACAGTCATGAGAAGATCGAGCACATGGTGTGACCCTCTCATCTCGGCCCACTGGAATCGCTTGGCACATTGAGCGACTGTTTCCGGTGAATAGAGACCAACATCGGACCTCAAAGCATATGTGTTCACCGCTGTCAGCGACGAGTGAACAGCGTAGCTACCACCCTTCGTAGCACGGTCACGCAGAGCAAGGAGTGTGCCAACAGCTCCAATCACACCGGTGGTCATGTCACTGATCGGAAGTGATGGAAGTACAGCCTCGTTGTTGGGCAACTTGAGTGAACGGCCCGTAACATAGGCAGCGCCTGAAGCAGCGTCTGCGATCTGCTGCCAGCCAGGGCGCTCAGCATAGTAGCCATCGGGGCCATAGCAGTTCTCTGATACGTAAACAATTCCACGGCCACGCTCACCAGCAAGCTTGAGCATGTCGTTCAAGCCGAGGCCGTACTTGGACATCTTATTGAGACGGAAGCCCTGAATAAAGACATCTGTCTCGGCAACAAGAGAATTGAGAATCGAGGCGTCCTCTGGCTTTCTCAGGTCAATGGCGATGGTGCGCTTGCCCGCGTTGAGTGTCAATTGCATAATGTTGATGTCGCGGAGATGTGGTGGGTTCACACGAATGACATCTGCGCCAAAACTCGCCAAGAGCGCGCCAATCTGAGGGCCGGCGATCACACGGGTCATTTCGATGACTTTAATGCCAGCAAGTGGTCGGGGATCTGCTGGATCAAGTGGAGGAAAAGTGATTGGTGGTGTAGGAACAGCATGAGTTTGAGCCTTGACATTGATCAAAGGGTGAGCAGCAAGTGACTTGCCCATCTCGCTCTCATTCCATTTCTTGGGAGTGAAACAGATGCTTCCGCAATTGCCGTTCATCAGATTGGTCATTTCAAGCTTCTCAGGTGACAGTTTACTGGTGAACATGGCGATATGGGCAGCAGCTTCGTCGTTAGATGTTATCGACACTGACGGGTTGACGCCGATTGATCGAAGCACCGGTTCGGCGTCCATCGAGCCGTGTAGAGAATACCATGTATCAGGGTCTGATGTAGGATAGAGACCAGTAGTGCGGTATTTGAGTGGCGAGTCGACCCAGCCCTTCTCCCAGTCAGGTAACAACTTCTTGAGCTCCCCTGATTTGACCAGTGCGATGGCATCTTGGCCATCTACATAGGCCGTAGCGATGCTGCCGAACCAAAAGGCTACTTGAGTTGTGTTGACCGTGATTTGGCGGGTTTTGTCTTCAGCGCCTCGTAAAGTGAGGATCTCATCGGCGATCACCCCAGACATGGCGTGCAGAGCCGCTGCTACAGACACCGCTTTGAGAGGGCCGGGGATAACTGGAAAGTCATGACCCTCAAATCTGACTTTGGATAGCAAGCATTCATCCTGAGTGAAGCCCGGGGTTTGGGAAGCGATTAGCCTGAAGATGCGTGCTGTGTCTTGAGGCACTGGAACAGATGACTGGTCGGTGTAGGTGCCAGGACCATAGACGTCAGGGGTTCTAGATTCTTGAGACATGACTGGAGTCTAATTATGGATGGTTTGAAAAGGTAAAGAAAGCTGGAAATAATGACTGTATGATTGAGACGCTGGATTGTCTCAGATATTAGGTCACATCGTCAAGTTATCGACTTTGCCGACATGGAGAATTGACATCACCGTATTTTGATCAACATTGCATCCTGATCCACAAATCGACCGCGTTATCGGCTACATTGAGATAATGTCTATGAAAAATGCATAAGATGTAAACCGAAAAGCCGAATGTAACGAGACATGACGACGATAGGTGGAGGCATTCTCCATCACAACCCTCAATCCACGGCCCTTTTCCTTTCTGCACAGTCGCCAAAGCAGACCTGGCACATACTTTACTGACCGACAATCGAGCAACAAGGGAACATTGCAGTGGGTATCCTTTGTCCAGTGCGGTTTTGTTCCGTCCTGACAAGTTCCAGAAAATTTCTGGAAGCCGAGAAGCCTCGGCAAACATCCACCTTACGAGATCCGAACCTCCCGTTCCAGTCATGGGGCTGCTGATCCAGGCCAAGGGATGTTTCAGCATTTATCATGTCCTCCATGTCTGGTCTGTGATCCTCAGTTGGACCCTTGTTTTACATCACGTCTGGAGCTTTGTGATATTAAACCGCGATCCTGACTCAGGTAAATGCCGAATGCCGGTAGTTGTCATCATGCAAGCGTTGAGGTGCAGCATGAAGGATCTTGGCAATATTATATGTAATACTATTTTAGGACTGCGTCTTTTGATGTAGACTATACTAATATCATGGTGTTGGTAACCCTGTTTTCAGATCTTGACCTCGAATCAATAGTGTTTGTCACGAGTTGCCTACTCTCAAGTCTGTTAACATTCTCTTCCTTTGCAAAATGTCAACAATCCGTACCGTCTGTATCGTTGGCTGCGGTGCCATCGGCGCTTCTTGGGCTGCTCTCTTCATCGCCCAAGGTCTCCGAGTCAAGGCCTTCGACATCAACCCAGCGGCTGAAGCGTATTTGAGAAGATTCATCCACGACACACTTCCAGTGTTATCATCTACAGGAATGGTTAAAGCCACGAATGCTAAGCCGGAGGATGTCATTTTCACCACAAATCTATCGGAAGCACTCCAAGACGTCGATTTCGTACAAGAAAATGGTCCTGAGCGATTGGATTTCAAACGAAAGCTGTTTCAAGACATGGCAACTCTTCTCGGCCCCGAAGTCATCATCGCCACCAGTTCAAGTGGTCTGACCTGCTCATCCATACAGGAGGGTATGGACGCCAATGCGGTGCCTCAACGTTGTATTGTAGGGCATCCATTCAACCCACCCCACTTGATTCCTCTGGTAGAAGTCGTGGGCGGCTCGCAGACGTCGCCAACAACTGTCCAACGTACTATGCAGTTCTTCCAAAGCCTAGGGAAAACGGCCATCCACGTCAAGAAGGAAGTTCCAGGCCATGTTGCCAATCGAATCCAGGCTGCAGTAATGAGGGAGATCTTTCACTTATTACAAGAAGATGTTTGCGATGTCAAGGATATCGACGACGCCGTCTCGTATGGGCCTGGCCTCAGATGGGGAGTCATGGGACCAAATCTGTTGTTACATCTGGGAGGTGGTGAAGGGGGTATCGAACACTTTGCAGATCATCTATTGGGTCCATTACAGACATGGTATGCACCCAAGGACCCTGATGTGGACGAGACATTGAAGCAAAAATGGATCGATGGTACAAGGGCTTCTGTCAGTGACCGAGAATATGCCGATTTGGTAAGACAGAGAGATGAGGAGATCGTCAGATTACTGAATACCCGGAAAGACTGGGACAGTTTCGCGCAGAGGGGTGAAGCCAACACTGAAAGCAGAATATAGATATAGTCCATTATGAATTCAGGCCAGCACTAACTATGACGGATTCTCTCTGTATTGTCGATTGTCATTACAATGTATACTTGAAACAAGTCAACCTGAAGTCATTGGGTTTGGCAAAGAACTAGGAGACTTCTCTTGTAATTGAACAGCTGCCTGAACCCTGGCATCCTATCACCAGAATCATGCACCCTGATCTCGCCGATCGACTTGGCAGCCCTGGAATAGAATCAAGTTTTCCTACGGAGTCCACGTGGGACCCTTCTGTGGATTGCCCCTGTGTCACGTCACCGTTCCGCCGTGGACCTGTCCCGGCATTACCGGCCCCACGGCATCAGAACGGACCCGTTCATCTACAGGAGCACGGTGTTTGAGCCGACTGTAAGAATCTGGTCTCGAAGGCGATATCGGATCTATCACAGAGTAAGACCTTCTTTAACCGACATACTGCTCTTCCATTCAACTGTTACCTATTGTTGTCCTACAGTTCACAGCAAGCTTACGAAGCCAACGTAACAATTGGGTTCACATCCTACAACTTTGGACTACCCTTCTTGATATCACATCACATCAAGCATATTCCCAATGGGTTCCTGTCACTCTCCTCGTCTCCATATACTCGACACCGACTTGTCAAACTTTCCACATCCTAAAGGGCGCATCCTATCATGTAACACTGATGGAACCGATATGCGAACAATCTTTGAGGAAATGAGCGCAATGCCGGATGGGATCACGATTGATCCAGATGAAGGATACATGTATTGGACTAATATGGGGCCAACCTTAAAGCACAACGACGGGTCTATTGAGCGTTCACGATTGGATGGATGTGAGAGGTCAACCATTATACCGACTGGAACTGTTGGCGTTCACACTCCCAAGCAGATCACTCTTGCGACTAAAAGTAGGAAACTATACTGGTGCGATCGAGAAGGGATGAAAGTTATGAGGTCCAACCTCGACGGGTCTCATGTCGAGGTGCTTGTTTCAACTGGTTCAACCCCAGAGGACAGGGAAGACCGATGCCGATGGTGCGTGGGAATTACTGTGGACGAGACGAATCAGTACTTCTACTGGTCGCAGAAAGGCCCTTCAAAGGGAAATCAAGGCCGCATCTTCAGAGCAAAGATGAATGACCCCTCACAAATTGAAGTCGTGTTGGGCAACCTCCCAGAACCAATCGATTTGGAGTTCGATGAGAGTACCCAGACGCTGTACTGGACAGATCGAGGTGATCCACCACTGGGAAATTCCTTGAACCGTACATTCGTCGGCGAACATGGCGTGGCCAAGCCCCAACCAGAAGTCCTTGCAAAACGACTTCACGAGACGATTGGACTCGCAATAGACAGGGATGCTTCGATGGCTTATGTCACTGATCTATCGGGAGGTGTATATTGCGTTGATCTAAAGGAAAAGACGAAGACGATACTGTTCCAGGAGCTGGGTGATCTGACGGGTATTGCCTTGGTATGAATTATCATTGCCATAAAGGTGACGACGTATTGATATAGTTTCATTTAAGAATAAGGCCTGTCAACTGATAATAAGAAAGATAGGGTATGGAGTGACAACCATCAAAATAATAATGTGAAGCAAAATGAAAGCTTTCTGCTAACTGGAGGGTTCGAACCTCCGCGGTTTCCCACTGCGGGTTTGGTTATGATATTTTAACCTAAACACAGCGCCTTAACCACTCGGCCAAGTTAGCTTTGAATTGTGAAAGGATACCAGCTCAGCTACGCCTCTTACGAGCAGAGCAAAGTGGTTCCGTTGAAGTTCTCATCTCACGTATAAGACGTGTCACTAACATGTTCATGTTGTGCCGGCTAGCCTATTCACCGAGTATCAAGTACAGGAAAGTTGAAGAGAACGCTCAAGACTCATGTCTACGCTTTATTTATCACACTCCTGACATGTTGACGACATAGGTTTGACAAATCAACAGTAATAGACGGTTCAGAATGTTGTCTACAGGCACATATCCCATAACATGCATTTGCAGGAGACCCAAATGACGGAGTAGGTTAACAATGTCTTATCAAGGCTGTCTCAAGACAAACCCCTTACTAAAGGTGCTTGTCGTCTCTGGGTCAACTAGAAAACTCCTATCGAACATCACTTCTGTGAGTTTTGTTTGAATCCATACATTCAAAGGATGTCACGATGGCACATCTGTGGTTATCGTATCTGCTGACACCCCAAACTTGCCGTCGCGAGGCACTTCAAGGGATCGGGTGTCGAACGGATTTTATCAATGCAATGGTAAAACTGACGGACTATATATCAAATTAAGTAGTAACTTAGCTGTGCAGTTAAACCTCATCCACATCACTTTCTCTATGCGTCACCACCACTTCCTTCTCCCTCCACCTCTGCACCAAAGGTAGGCCGAATCCCGTCCAGAGAGTCAATGCTACTACCCAAGCCAAAGCACTGCCCCAGCCGTGCGTCTTGGCAAACTCTGGAGCTTCGCCAGAGGCCATCTGAACTTGTTGGAAGGGGATGACAACCGCTTGGCCAACGGAGACCATGAAGCTGAGAACAAAAGCCCGCTTTTGCTGATCACCACCGCAAGCTTCATTAGCCCAGCCGGCCAGGAGAGGTGTGAAGCAACCGTAGCAGCCGTGCATGATAAAGACAGCCATTCGCAGCTGGTGTGGCACGTCCCACGCCGTAAGAATGGAGTAGTTGAAGATCATCCAGCATCCGACCACACCGCAGACCAGTGCCCGGCCACCAAGCTTATCCGCGATGTAGCCTGTCGAGACCATCACGACAAAGTTAACTGCACCAATACATGTGGGGATGTTATTGATCTCGGGCACGGTGTACCGGCCGGTGGACTTCAGGTACAGTGAGAAGTATTGCATCACATAGCTGTGTCGGATTAGCATGAGTAGTGACAGGTTTCTGATATCATGTCCTACCTTCCACATGTCAACGTCCAGAATGAGTAGGCTGCTGTGAACGCATACACCTGCCAAGAGCCAAAGATACGACGAACGACACTCCAGTCCATCTTTCCGACAGGCTTACGACCCTCTTCTTCGATACGCTGACGGGACCTCTCCTTTTGCCAGTCGTTCAGATAAAAGGCATGGGTCGTGTGCGGTGTGTCAGGGAATGTGATCTGGAACAATGTGTCAGCATGTGCTTCAGGAGGCATCAGACGACCGATTAGCTTACAAGTCCGTAGATGGCAACAGGAATAGCAAGGATAAAGTCGAAAATGAAGAGCCAACGCCACGCGGACATCCCTCCTTTGCCATGCATACCCGTGAACAGAGCAGCTTGGAGATATCCGGAAAACATCTGACCGATAACGCCACTCATGACGAAGAGGCCGCTACGACGCGCCAGCTCGCTCTTGCGGTACCACGAACCTAGACAATACATGACGCCTGGCCAAGCAGCGGACTCGAATGCACCGATGAAGAATCGTAGCACATAGAATTGGTAGGCATGGTTGCACTTGTAGAGAGCCAAGACAAGGACAGACCAGGTCATGAGGCAGCCAGGCAGCCAGAACCGCGGGCGCACGACGGTGATGATCAAGTTGGAGACGAGGCCACCCACAATGGTGCCTTCGGGCATGTTAACAAGATGTTTGTATGTCTCCGTGATGGAAGTTACACTTACCGATAGAAAAATAGGTATTCATCCACGACAACTCGTTGCCAGGACCAAAGCCGAGCTCGTCCGCCATACCAGATACATACGCATTAGAGATGTTGTTTTGATCAAGCTGCATATCCCGTTTAGTAGCCTGCCAAGTTGACATAGGTGATGGAAACGGTCCTCACCTGTTTTATAAAATACATCAAGCATGCATAGCTCAACAAGAACCAGTCAAGCTTAAAGATAAGCTTCTTTTCTTCGGCAGAAGTGCCTGGCTCATGCCAATGAAACCATTGCTTGTTGTCCGCCACCGCGTCTACAGCGTCATTCTTCAAGCTCGCTGCGGGAGCAGATGTGATGGAAGCACGGTCTTTGGCGGCGGCTTGCGGCACAGTACTAATGGCACTATTGCCATTGCCTGCGTCGATGGCCATCTTGATGTACGTGTACGAACGGGCAAGGGGTGATAAACTGAGAAGATGATTCGAAGACTGGGTTAAGAAATAGCAAGGCGATATGAAATCTTGATGGTCGGGCTATATGTATTTTCTGGTTGCACACCTACATACAGAACACACAGAGTCGCATCTGATTCGACCAACCAATTGGCGTTGATCGAGGGGATGGCGTGCTCAATGAAGACTTCGTTGTCGGACTGTCTTACCCGAACTGGTAATTTCTGCTAGTCGGGGCTGTCCCGCATAGCGCCTGAGAGACCGTTGGTTGGCAGACTAAACCGTTGCTGTATCAATTAATGATAAATTCAAAGACTAGCATGTCGGAGGAACCCCGTCTGTCTACCCGGTAGTTGTGGGATAGGTGTTGTGGGCTACAGGGTTGCATTCTTACGAGTCTTTCGCAACACGAACACCACCAAGAGGATGTCGTGAGCTTGTTTTGTTTAGCACCGTTCTGTGAAACAGATAGTAGAACAACGTATCTCAGTTCCATGCCATTACTGCTCATGTTGACAAGATGGTTGCTTTCATTACGGTCAACGGCGCCGAGCTTGCTTACGAGCTGAGCGGCCCCAACAACGCACCACTGATGATCACTCTCCATGGTGGAAGAGGAATGGGTAAGTGATGAGTTTTGAAGAGGCGTTGTTGTATCTAACAGATCCAGGTGACCACAGATCAGACTACAAGGTGTATAGCCGCTTGAATGACAGTCTTCGCGTGCTCTCCTTCGACTTTCGAGGACACGGCCAAAGTTCTCGTACTAAACCGTACACCTTTAGCCAGCTTGTCGATGATATTGAGGGTATACGGCAGCACTTCTTGGAACCTGATGAAAAAGTTATTATATGCGGCGGCAGTTTCGGAGGGTTCCTCGCACAGCAATATGCCATCGCGTATCCGTCCAAGATTTCGCACCTGATCCTGCGAGGGACAGCGCCATCCCACCACCGTGAGTGTCAGTTTTCCTTAAGAGCGTTTGAATACTCATGCGATACAGACGAAGAGGGTGCTATCAAGACTCTTGAAACCAGGATCAGCAAAGTTCCGAGCTTCTCCAGAGAGATGCTACGAGACAAGGTCTTTGGAGCCTTTGATGATGACGAAGACTTTAGGCTTGTGCATTTTGCCATGATGCCTCTATACCGAGAAGATTATGATGCGAACGCAGGCTTGAAATCATGCAGGGACACGGTCTACGTCGCCGAGTCGCATAGTAAGTTCTCATGGCAATTTTTGAAAACCACGACATGCTGAATTTGGAAGACGACCTCTATTCAAAGGAGGAAAAGTACTTCGATTATACTGAGAAGCTGGGAACCATCTCGGCCAAGACACTGATTATCGTTGGCGAAAAAGATTGGATCTGCCCGCCAGGTTTGTTCTCTCCTTCACTCTATAGATAATGATACTAATGGCCTTCAGATAATTCCAAGATCATTTCCGACGGAATCAAGGGTTCGGACCTGTTTATAGTGCCTGATGCAAATCATAGCGTGCATATTGAGAAGACGGAGGTGGTGATATCCAAGATCAGGTCGTTTCTAGCGTTATGAGCCCAAGCACTAAAAGAAATGATTCTTAAGTTATAAGGGCTGAATTGACTACTGGAGAATCTCTACATACTTTAGCAAGAATCCCTCTAGTTTGATGCCATCTAAACGTGAAGCAAAAGCACTAGAGACAGTTGTTGTCCTCGAGGCGAGCCTCTTGAAAATTGTCCATCACCCTGAAGAAACATCCACCGTAGTCGGAAAAGCTTTACCCTTATCAGTAACTGACTCAGGAAACTAGTGTCCGAGTCTGCCGGTGTCGCTAGTAATTCCACCGTAGGAAGAGGGCCGATCTCCATAATTCGATCATCTCGACATTTCTCCATCTGGTAGAAAATGTCGGCACAGGCCCGAAAATTACATCCAATTCCGCCCATAGTCTGTATTGCGCCATCGCCAGCTCGGTATGGGTCTTGAGCAGCCGTTTGTTCGGCTATCGCTGCTGAGTGGATGTAGAATCATGAGATTTATGATTAAAAACCAGGATGGTATGGCGTCGTGGGCTTGGGAAGTGTGACAAGCGTTGCAGAGCTTTAGTCCTAACATCAAGCATAATGAGCGACATTCGCGTTTCAATCGACAGGGGAGGCACGTTTTGCGATGTTATAGCCACAAGCACAGATGGTTGTGATCCTTTCATCTTCAAGATATTGTCAGAAGATCCCGCCAACTACACAGATGCACCCACCGAGGCCATCCGACGTATATTGGAACAGTATGAAGGGAGAACAATACCTGCTGATGAGAAGCTCGACGCTTCACGAATAAGTAGGTCGGCTACACGTAATGCAAGGTCTTCTCAGCTAATCCATTCCCCAGCGTCCTGTCGTATTGGCACCACAGTCGCAACAAATGCACTTCTCACAGGAAACGGTCACAAGTTTGCA
This sequence comes from Fusarium dimerum, assembly GCA_013623525.1. Taxonomy (NCBI): domain Eukaryota; kingdom Fungi; phylum Ascomycota; class Sordariomycetes; order Hypocreales; family Nectriaceae; genus Fusarium; species Fusarium dimerum. The sequence goes on from JABGLY010000077.1 coordinate 57,756, forward strand.
TTCGCAACGACCAAAGGGTTCAAGGACGTTTGTGTCATAGGAGATCAATCACGTCCCGAGCTATTCAACCTCGAGATCCGCAAGGCGTCCGTTCTTCATTCGCGTGTTATCGAGATTGACGAGAGGATCACCATTGAAGACTATGATCTCAACCCTTCCAGGGATCAAACGAAAGTCGTGGAAGGTGATGCAGATTTGGTAAAAACGCCCAGTGGCGAAGTCATTCGAATTCTTCAGAGACCCAGGGAGGAGGCTATCCGGAATCAGCTTGAAAAGCTCCGTGAGGACGGATACACATCACTTGCAATCTGCTTTATGCATGCCTACATCTTCCCAGACCACGAAAAGGTAGTAGCGCAGATCGCCAGGGATGTCGGTTTCGAATTTGTCACCATCTCATCCGAGACGAGCCCAGCGATAAACTTTCTCAACAGGAGTAACTCTACCTGTTCGGAAGCCTACCTGTATCCCATCATCAGACGGTACATCGACAATTTCCAAGCAGGGTTCAGAGTGCTCCCTCGAAGGGTAGAGTTCATGTGCTCCGATGGCGGACTGAAACGGGCCAATAAGTTCCGCGGTAACGAGGCTCTTCTCAGTGGACCAGCAGGCGGCGTTGTTGGCATCGCCAGGTGTTTCGACGCCAATGAGGGAACGCCTGTTATTGGATTCGACATGGGCGGCACAAGCACGGATGTCTCGAGGTACGATGGAAAATATGACTTTCTACAGCAGACATCTATCGCTGGAAGGACCATCAACCTCTCCATGCTCAACATTGCCACTGTCGCTGCCGGCGGCGGTTCGATTCTTTTCGCCAGGAACGGCTTGTTGACCGTCGGACCGGAATCTGCTGGAGCTCACCCAGGACCAGCTTGTTATAGAAAAGGCGGTCCTCTCACTGTGACAGATGCCAACCTGTTCCTGGGGCGTCTAGTGTTGTCTTCCTTCCCAGCAATCTTTGGAGAGTCTGGTGATCAGGAGCTGGACACCGAGGTCGTGGCGCAGAAGTTCAAGGATATCACCGAGGATTTCAACCGACAAACATTGCAGAACCTCAAGCCGGAAGAGGTCGCTTCGGGATTCTTGAATATTGCCAATGAAACAATGAGCAGGCCCATCAGGAACGCAACCGAAGCTAGGGGATATGCTCCTGAGAAGCACAATCTCGTCAGCTTTGGTGGTGCAGGGGGGCAACATGCATGCGCGATAGCAGATAAGCTTGGTATCAAACGAGTGCTCATACACAAACTCTCTTCCTTGCTCTCGGCACATGGTATCACGCAGGCAGAACTGCAGTACGAGACCTTCGAGCCATTTGCCGCTGAACTGAATGAGGGGGCCATGAATGGTGTCAACAGACTTCTCGCATCGTTGAGGAAGAAGGTGACAGAAGAACTGGTCTCGCAAGAAGCCCGCGAAGAGAGCCTGGTATTCGATGAAGCGCTAGTACTGAAGTATTTTGGAACTGATACAAACTTGTCCGTTTCAAAACCAGCCGATGGCGACTACGCTACTGCTTTCAGGGAAATACATCTACGTGAATTCGCCTTTTCTATGAACCGACCCATCATTATCGAATCCGTCAAGGTCCGCGGCGTTGGAAGCACAAGTGAGGCGACACATGAGGCATCTGCGTACGAGGAGATGACCTCCAGTGAGCAAACTCCATTCTCGGAGCATTTCGCTACGCAAAAGCTGTACCTTGATGGCAAATGGCAGGAAGTTGGTGTTTTCAAGCTGGACGCTGTGCCGAAAGGAAGCGTGATCAATGGCCCAGCGGTCATTATCGACCAGACACAAACGATTCTAGTCGAATCGCTCTTCAGAGCGCACGTATTGTCTAACTATGTCATTCTGGAGAAGAGCCTCACACGGGGCCAGCAAGATACTTCGTCTTTGGTCACACATAATTCAATTGTTTCGACACAGACACGCAAAGATGTTCTTGACCCTATCCAGTTATCTGTCTTTGCACATCGCTTCATGGCTATTGCGGAGCAGATGGGCAACACACTTCAGCGAACGTCTATTTCAAGCAGTATCAAGGACCGTCTCGACTTTTCCTGTGCCATCTTTTCCCCGGATGGCAAGCTCGTCGCTAATGCTCCCCATATCCCTATCCACCTCGGAAGCATGCAATTCGCAGTACAAGCCCAACACCGCCATTGGCTGGGGAAGCTCAAACCAGGCGATGTTCTTTTGACAAATCACCCTTCTTGGGGCGGAACTCACCTGCCAGACTTGACAGTGATCACGCCTGTCTTCATCGACAACGACATTGCTTTCTACGTAGCCTCTCGAGGCCATCACACTGATATTGGCGGCATGGGCATCACCAGCATGATGCCCGAATCCCGATCTCTCTGGGAGGAGGGGATCATCGTGCCATCCATGAAAATAGTCCAAGATGGTGAATTTCTCGAGAAGGAAGTCCGGGCGACTTTCGACAAAGCCGGCACGTATCCCGGTTGCAGTGCAACACGCCGCATCCAAGACAACATCTCGGATCTCAAAGCCCAGACGTCAGCAAACCAGCGCGGGGTTATACTGCTCCAGAAGCTTTGCGATGAGTACACCTTACAGGTTGTACACAAGTACATGACAGGCATTCAGGACAATGCCGAGTTTGCTGTTCGCGAATTCTTCAAGAAACTGGCCAACGACCATCCCGCGCCCCTGTCAGCAACAGATTATCTTGATGACGGTACAGTCATGAAGGTCAAGATCACCATCGACAAAGACACAGGCAGTGCCGTATACGACTTTGCTGGTTCCGGTCCCCAGATGTGGGGTAACTACAACTGTCCCATCTCCATCACGCACTCGGCCATCATATACAGTATCCGATGTTTGGTCAACATCGAGATTCCTCTCAACGAGGGCTGCTTGGCTCCGTGCGATATTCGCGTTCCTGAAGGCTCCGTCCTGAATCCCACTCCGGCCGTGGCCATCTGTGGCTCAACCCTAGCTAGTCAACGAGTGGTTGATCTTATACTCCGTGCTTTCGGTCGGTTTGGTGCTAGCCAGGGTTGTGCCAACTCGTTAGGATGGGGCATGGGTGGAAAGAACCCCGTGACGGGCCAGATTGAGCCTGGCTGGACGTATGGCGAGTCGATTGGTGGGGGAGTTGGCGCTGGCGAGGGTTATAACGGAGAACATGGTGTGCATGTAAGTTTGACCATCACCTTGAATTCATTCAAGACCTTTAGTTACACGACTGACATCCTACCTAGGTTCACTCCACCAACACCCGTCAGACCGACAGTGAGATAATAGAAAAGCGCACTGCCGTTCTTGTCCGAAAGTACAGCATACGCGAAGGTAGCGGAGGAAAGGGCCGTTGGCGTGGCGGCAACGGTATCACGCGTGAGATTCAAGCGCGTACGAACCTCAAGTTTAGTATTCTTAGCGATAGACGTGTATATAGACCATACGGCATGGCAGGAGGACAAGCGGGTCAGAAGGGAGAGAATCATGTATACAAATTCAACGAAGATGGTGTGCTGGAGTTGAGGAATCTCGGCGGAAAGGCTATTGTAAACCTAGGACCGGGCGAGTATATTCAGATCAACACGCCTGGTGGTGGAGGATATGGAAAGGATGATGAGGAGGAGGTTGAGGAAGGGTTTGATGACTTTCATAGAGGTTTTGTATAGAGTAGGCAAAGAAAGTTTGCGGAGGATAACTCTGCCGGTAGTTTGTTTTGCATAATACTATGCTTTTGATCAATGTTTCTCGCATGTTTTACAACGAGACAAGGTTAAGAAGTAAAACATGGGTTATACACCCCACAACTCACTTGACACTCTGTTGGATGTGCTCATTCTCTGGGTGCATCTATCCAGATTGCTCACCATGTCCGATTACGCTCTGGGGTCGCGTGCAGCGGAAGATGACTGTCACGGCCAGATTTAAGACGGGACCAGTGAATAGTCAATCGAGTGTATCTATTACTTTGGCCTGTTGGACGACAGAACCACCTCGTAGTACGGTATATATAGATCAATAGAGCACAGAAATTACTCCAGCTGCTACGGCCAGCACCAGTGTTCCTATTGCCGGTCCCAGGCTTGCTTGTGCTGCGTTTCTGGGATTTAAATCTCGTACACATTGTTCGACGCAGCCTTCGGCTTGCTGGTCCTTGCCTTCATCGCGGTAGCTCTTCTCCTTGTCTCCGGTGTAATAGCGCTGATGGCACTGCCTTGCACACCCAAGCGCCCAGCAGGAGACATCGTTGGCATCACTAATGACCCATCCGTCCTTTTCGCGCTGGCTCCATGTTGCGTTACCACCCAGGAGCGTTATGCCGGTGCTGTAGGAATAACCATTGACTCTTGCATTTCCGATCTTATAAAGGCCAGTTGAGATTCGAATCTTGGATTTATCAGGGGCTACGTCAGCAGGGATGGTGATGTTGACTTGGGTTGTGTCAATATCTACACTCCTAACGAGCCAACATTCTGTCCCTATACCCCAGCCCGGCGGTTGAAGGGCTAGGAAAACCCTATAGGCGTCAAATCGATGTCGAGCTTCAGAGTCGTCATCTAATCTCTGATTGATTGTGATAGTTACGGGTTCATTCGCTGTGATATTCCAGGGGACAATAATAGCAGGCGAGGCATTGACAACGGTTGACAAGACAGAAAGGAGCGTCAGAGCGACGACGCTTGGCATGAACGATGGAAACATCGGTCAAGAGAGGAGCTTGTGCAAGGAGTGAAGGAAGGAAGGACAAGAACGGAGGGTAGATGGTAGTAGATGTGGATATCTACATTGAGTAAAATGTTTGAGAAATCAAATGAGTCTACAATCATGACTGAGGTAGCTCATGTGACTGGTCATGAAAATATCCACTAGATAAGTTAGCGTATTTCAGGGATACAAGCTTATCCATTGGCTTTGGATGGTCTTGTTGGGAGATTGGTTTAATTAGCTGGGATTCAATAGGATTATTGAAAGGAGGGACGAGTTTTTGATGGTAGAAGCCGTTGAGATGATACCTTCACTCGATGACTATGTAGTTTATACTGGATACTCAACTACGAACCACCAGGTGCCCGAACAACGTTCATGATGTTCACGGTACACTAGCTGTTGGTCAACTCATGTCAAGTATTTAATGGAGGTAGCTGGAGCAAAAGAACAGTCTGAACTGTTCACCGTCATGCAAAAGCTCTATGCAACCTCAACTTCTTCAGCTCGCAGCAGCTAACGTCTCCTTTGTGCTCTTCCGTGATATGCAGTGCAAAGAACACGATACACATCAATCAACTTTCTCGCCTCTCTGGCTTTTTGTGAATTTCATTTGACAACAGCAGGATTTTAGATAGCAGCCCAGGTTTTCCAATACCCGCATCAACCCTTGTGCTCTGTATCTTAACATTAACCTCATAGGTTTCATTCTACTGTCAGTCTTCCACATACGACCATACCTACTGGAGAATTCGGGATCCCGTCTGCTCTCCCATAGACAAGCCAGTAAGGGGCGGATTAGTAGTTGGGTCGGTGACGACCAGCGAATCCCCGCTGTTGTATGTTTTTGCCGATAGGGTGGCATTCTTTTTTGCTGCATGTATGTATGTATAAGTGTATTCGTCTATATCTATCTGAGAGGCGGTATTATCATGACCATGGCTCACCTGTCTTGAGTACCTTATCGAATGCTCGCTTGTCTTGTAGGTGTAGCACTTGAAAGTGGGCAGACAGTTGCTGTCAAGACATGAACGGTACCAATCGCAAGCATGCTAGACCAGGTCAAGCTTTCTTTTCATAACGTAGATACTACCTTGATGTTCTCAATGTGCGAGATTCTGTCCAACCCCTTTATCTGTTCAATCATTGTACTAACTAGTTTCAACAACACTAGTCTGTCAATCTAATGATGGTGCAGAAACGACATGCCTCGTCTCAAGTGCACAAGTACAGACATCAGATGAAAGTTTGAACATTGGTTGAAGTCAATCAATTGCTGAACTCAAATCATCTTGTTGATTCATAAATTCTGCATGTTACACGTTGAAAGTTGATGAACTGCCTGTATCATAGAGCGATACCATCCATAATACCCATCACCTTCTCAATATATCTTACACCTACTAAAATCCCATCCTCGTCCTTGAACTCGTCTTCATCTCCAAAATCAGCGTTTTCTTCATCCAGACACGTCAAGCATGTCTCAACAACTTGACTGTACTTTGTGCCCATCTTCCCCCGTAAAGCACGACCGCGACTGATCGCAACGAACTTATCTTTAGCGGCCTTACTGTTCTCCATTTGACATCCCTCTAATACGGCCGAGGGTTGTGCTAAACCATTGCTATCGAATATCAACAGAGATTCCCACATGCCGATTTCTAATAGACACACTCCCAAGCTGTAAATGTCGTGCTGCATCACGTAGTAGTTGACTTCGTTTCCCTGTCTTGACGGGTGTTGGTATAGATTGGTTTCCCAGTTCACCTTTCTTATCGGATATGTCATCCCGTCTGCGTTCCTCACCATCTGAAAGCCGATCAGAGCGATTGCGCTTGGAACACTCTCGACCTCCGCTTCACTAAAACTGAGTATCGTCTCGGGACGCACATTCTTGTGTACAAAGCCGTACAGGTGCACATAGAACACGGCGCGGACGAGGTTCTTTGCCATTGCCAGTCGATCTGAAAGCGAGTCGTGAGCTTGACCAGAAAGTAACAGCTCCCGGGTGCTGCGGACGACGGGAAATCCTCTCGGAACACGGAAGAGGAATGACACGTTATTGGTCTCGGGACGGCGTACAACGCCTTTGCAGTTGAAAATCCCAAAAGTGAATGGGTCCGAGTCTCTCAATCGGGATGCAAGTTCTCTTGCGTCCTTGTCGCTGACTGCTCCTCTCTCTGTCGTGTCGACAACGATTCGTTGGGAGTTTCGAGGACGGATCGCCAACACAGCATCGGAGTACAAGATGGGTTCCTGACTGCAGGTGTCAAAGCTGCCCTTGTTGATGAAGATAGTTCGAGATTTAGTTGACGGTGTTTTGAACGCTTGACGAAACCATTTTGCCTCTTGGCTGGGCTCGGCCGCACTTGTAGGTTCCGTTGCGATCACGTTGTTGAGTAAATTGTCGACACTCGGAGGAGCAAACTTGATAACGGAGAACCAACAGGGCTCATAGAGCTTCTGCCAGGACTCGAGCTCATCTATCGACTCAGCAAGCGCTGTTCTAGCGGTCGTGAACCGCGCTTTGTCCTTTGTGCTCAACAGAATAGACTTGTCGATTTTGGAGAGCTTGGCAATGGCGTCCTCCAATTTTCGCTGTAAAATGACCAGTGTTCGCTTCTGAAGCTCCTTCTGTTCTGCAGCCATCGTCACCTCCAAGTCTTTTGTCACCTTGAGCTGGCTTTCTACTCGCGACCAGCAAATCTCGATGCGAACGGCCATTTCTCCTAACTTATCCTTAGCTTGCTGGTAGTCTTTACATGCCTGAACAAGGCCGTTGCCCCATCTAGACTGTGTCGTCAGCCCAACAATAAATGATGGCATGATCTACGAGTGAAGAGTAAATACTTAATGCAGACATCAATAGTTCCCACCAAGCCAAGAGCTCCAATGGCGAACTCGGCCGCCATGTTGCAAATTTGTTGATAATGAAGGTGTTTTCCTCAGGCGTGCTTTTGTTCCCAAAAACTAGTTAGAAAGGAATCTTGAGATATGCTTGGTGACAAAGACAGGTGTTGCGTTACAAATATACCACAGCGGTATGAATGAGGGGAAATGGTATGAAGTGCAAAAGGCCACGGTGCAATACGACAGCACTGCCTGGTCAAGGCATACAATATGGGCATTGCTTCCCACAGTCAATGGAGGCTTAGATCAGTCACTGCGATTGTATGGCAATTCTCGCCAACCAAAGTGACGCTTTAACGCCATCTTTGTTCCAAACAAATATTCATCCAATCGATCAAGGATGAACCCCTGTCATGGTTCAGCTGACTTCAAACAACAAGCACCTATCTCCAGCTTTCAGCCGTTTTCTCCTTTTCTTCCTCCCTTTCAGCCATGTCTGTCATGAATACTTGACTTCGTAGAGCTAGACATAGAGCGAGTTGTTGTACGCATCGCCATGTCCGATTGGATCCCCGACCATCTGCCAGACGACGTACGAGATGGAAAGCTGGAGACCAGATTCTTGGGAAAGCAGCAAATTATCCATTTTGTGGACAGCCCCAATGCGCCCCCCTCGTCTGCCAAAATAGAGGAACACTGGCAACGCGACAAGCAACCGATTGCCCATGGCGGCCAGGCGCGAGTATTCTTGCAGACGTGTACTGCCGGACCACAATGTGGTGCTAAGCGTGTGGTCAAGAGCATCAGAATTCAGAGCGGCAGCACAATAAAACGGCTTATCGTTGAGCTACGAACCTTGCGCAAGTTCTCTCATGATAAGGCGAGTAATCTTTCATAACGGGGCAGACGTTTCCAGTTATTACCGATCCGTTGTTGAAAGATCGTAAACTAACACCGACCGGCCAGTACTCGAGACAGTTTGTCAAGACCCTGGGTTGGTATCAATCAAAGAACACGCTACACATTGCTATGGAGTATCTCCCTAATGGGGATCTACATGATTACATGGAGGACAGGCCAGCCCTACCGGAGCAAGATGCTTGCCAGATTGTCGGCCAGGTGCTCGCTGGTTTGGAAAGCATGCACACACAGGGGTACGCCCATCGTGATATAAAACCCAAGGTAAGTAAAGCAATTCACTTCCTGCCTGTAAAGCTTGTTTGAAATGGGCTTTTCTGACCTGTCTGTAAGAACATTCTGATTCAACAGCAACCAGACCCCGAGGGATCTGGCTTTTGGTGGGTTAAGATCACAGATTTTGGCATTAGCAAAATCATAAATGAAGTCTCTGGCGCTGGAGCCAGTACAGTCATTGGAACATTGCTATATATGGCTCCTGAGCTACATGACAGAAGAGAGCGGTCGAACATCGATTATCAAGCTGCAGATGTATGGGCTTTAGGGGCGGTCGCATTTTACTTATCAACAAAGAGTCCAATGTTTGATAATATCATGGATATTGTCCGATATCAAGGCAACCCAGACCTACTATTTCCCAAAGAGGTGCTTGATCGTTACAATGTCGGCTTCGAGGAACAGGATTTCATTCGGACTTTGACAACGCCTCAACCTGACAAGCGACCGAATTCTACGACAGCTCGACAACATCCATGGGTTCTGTCTCAGCTATCAGCAGATACCTTCAACACTAACGAGGAGTGAGTGAAAACATCCAAGTTGCATCAGTACTCAAAACTGACGGTCGGCACAAGTCTTTATTGCTCATCATCCTCGTCATCCTCAGCGGGCAGCTTGTGTGATGAGGGAGGAATGACTACCGTCGCCCAAAATACAGTTGACACGAATCATTCGGACATAACCCCTGGCCCCGAAGCATTTTCAACAGTCCGTCCCAGGACCTTGCTCGCTCAGACACCAACACATGAAACCATGTCCTCATCTAACAAAGATCTCACCATTCTTCTGACTAAGCCGGAAATCGTTGTTAGGTCACAGTTGAAACTGCATCAAGCAGCCAAAGAAGGCCTTTGCGATGTTATTCAAGACGCCATCGAGGTTGGGGCTGATATTAACGCCTCCACTGAAGATGGACGGACACTAATCCATGTTGCTTCGGGATATGGTCATGTGTCGATCGTTAACCTCCTTCTTGAGAAAGGGGTTGACGTGAACGGTGCAGAGACGGATGGATGGACATCACTCCATTTTGCGGCTTGGAACGGGCATCTCGACGTCGTCATACTACTTCTCGCAAAGGGGGCATATATTGACCCTCTAGACAAGACGCTTTGGACCCCACTTCATCTCGCAGCTAGAGGAGGACATCTTGGCGTGGTTACACTGCTTGTTGAGAAGGGGGCTAGTCTTCATACTGTAACGAATAAAGGATGGACTCCGCTTCATCAAGCAGTAGTGAAAGGGCATTTCGGCATCACCAAACTTCTTATGGACGCAGGAGCTGACCTGGTGACTCAAGACAACAAGGGAGCGAGCCCACTTGACAGAGCGGTACTCCTAGGGCGCGAAGCTATCGTCAGACTTCTCCAAGGACAGATTACAGAGCAACCTACAATACCATAGAGCCCTGTTCCTTTCTTGAAATCATGAGTGGTTTGAATTTATCGAACGACGTAAAGAGGAGGGGAAATAGAGAGCCTTGAGGAAATCTTGAGGACGCTGAGGGCTATCGCAGAAACTCATGCTTATCTACATCTATCAATCCAATGTATGTTCATAAAATACGTTACAATAGCATCACTACAGTATATTGTCATCTTAACAAAGTCCATTTATCCTGACAAGTACTTGTATTGCATGCACAGAACTAAGACGTCTATTCATGTAAGGCGAAAGACGGATATGGCAGAATCAGACGAGAACAATTCTTGAGTACTTCATAATTGGTCGACACGTCAGGATATCAGCTACTGCTTTTTAATCAGCCAAGCAAAACAATATATTCTCTTTTTCAAATAAGCTAAGTTATCCACGAGCATCTCAGCATCGTGATATCTACCATGAGACCCTTACCCTATATCCCCAGCTGAACCAGGTCACATAGTGGAGAAAAGACACGACAAAATGACGCAGCGTTAGCAAAGTTATGATTGATCTATGGCTTTAACAAAATAGTTGCCAACCACAAGATTTCCATAGGATCACGAAACCTCTGTTACAAAATGGAATCCGGCAACGATCAAAGGCTGGTTGTCATCGCTTCCAAAAACATCCCCAAGATTACAGCGACGCGTCAAGGCTTTACGCGCATGCTACCAGGGCCTTTCGACTTCCAAGGCGTCATTGTCCCCTCCAACGTCTCCGATCAACCACTTTCCGACGAGGAAACATTCCGTGGGGCAATGAATAGGGCAAAGAATGCGCAGAAAGCACATCCAGATGCGGACTACTGGGTAGGGATCGAAGGAGGTGTTGAGGCTCACGACAACTCGTTCTGTTCCTTTGCATGGATCGTCGTCATTGACAAGGATGGCCGCCAAGGTAAAGCGCGTACATCTGCGTACTTTTTATCTGAACAGACCTGTAAGCTCCTGAGAGAAGGAGTTGAGCTTGGACACGCGGATGATATGGTCTTTGGACAGACCAACTCCAAGAACAAGCAAGGCTCTGTTGGCATCCTGACGGGAGGGGTCATCGATAGGGCTGAGTATTACACCCAGGCTGTTATACTCGCACTCATCCCGTTCAAGAATAACTCACTGAGTTTCTGACCACTGCTACTCTTGCAGTATACAGTACGTGGTACAGCCAGAGTATAATATCCATTGGGAAATCCAACATGAAGATAATATGATTAGAGAATTAGACGGGAAACCCATCGTCGCTATTATTCGTCTGGCTCCGCATACACATTTGTGTACAGTACAGGATCCCATGATTCACCCCTCGCCTTGGTGCCATTCTTCAGCCAGCAGTTTCCACCATAGACCTTGTACTTTTCCGCCAGCAGTGATGAAAACACCACGCTCTTACATGTAATACCACTACTTCCCTTCTTACCCAGCTCAATCATGGTGGCACACGCATTCATACAATCCTCCAGGGTGTATGCGACAAACGGTACGAGGTCTCTGATGATGTTGCCATCCTCGGCCTGCGCCCCGGCTGGGGCATCGACACCGCAGTAGTATTTGAAGTCGTATCCTCGGCTAGACTTGAAGCTCTTGCCTGCTTCAGTATCCTCGTTGCAATTTAGTTCGACCTTTTCAATCTTGTTGGCTGCTATTGGCTTGTAATTGCTGAGATCCTCCGTGGCGGTTGATGTGTCATTGTTGGATGTGTCTGCGTCACTGTCGGGTACTATTGTCGGGCAAGCTGAAGTGGCAGCGGGTTCGGGCGCGTCACAACTTTGGATGATCATCAGCATCATGTCTTGGTAGTTAATTAAAAAGTCAAGGCCTCTAACCTCTTCGCGTTTGCTAATGCCGCGCCAAGTCCTCCGCCGACACCTCCTCCTACGATTATTGCGGTGATGAGCGCGACGATGAGTCCAAATGTCCATATGCGCAATCCGAAAGGGCCACGAGGTCGGTGGTCGTCATATCCTGGAGGTCCATAGTTGTGCCCGCCGTTGATTCCATCTCCGACAACTTCCGGTGCCTTCATTGCAGGATCATTATAGACCTGTAGGCCTTCACTATCATGTGCTGGTGAAGCCATGTTGTGTTGACTTTGACAGTCCGATGTTCGCAAGGTCAGATCCTGGTATTACAAGATCGTCGAACAAATGACACAAACAACAAGAGAAGGGGAATCAGACACGAACATGTACTGACCAGGGATTTTAATCAGGGTCAACATGACAGACCGTTATTATGACTAAGGGATGGCTGTGTCAAGAACTTACCATTGAAGCCCCTGGTCTGGCTGGTGCACTGTCAGTCTGCAAATTGACAGGGAGGGCCCGACCAACGCGTTATCTTGTTGGATTATCAGCCTTGAGATGAAACAAGAAAGCAAATACCGGGACTGGACCCTGGCTTTCTTTTTAGCCCCCGAAGACCGAAATGAAGAGCTAAATCTACTCTAGTATATTCCTTTGGCCTTAGCTGGGTTGGTTGACGGAGTCCAAGTGACGCTGCTATGGACTAATCACTACCATGTCAAGGACATCCTTGCTAGACTTGGCAGGTTTTCCACTTCAACTAGCCCCTCGATTATAAATGTGCCGTTGAGTGACGCCCGTCCGTTCACCAGCTCATGTTGTCTTGACACATAGCCATGACCAGGGGAGTAAGCACTATTACCATGGAACCTCAATCCTACGGTAGTCAGCAAATGAACTGACCCCAGGCTATGGCTTTTATTGGCTCATCTTCAATCTCATACACCGATGGATCAGAAACCTTGCTAGGACTGGAAAAAGTCGTAAGAGTGAGCAAGCTTCCTTGGGGGCCACGGGACCGAATGTCAAATTACAATAGTGGAAGCAGGATCCGTGCAACACTATAATTACATACAAAATGCCGTGGTAAATGGCGTTGATAAGGATGTTCAATTTGCCGGCTATTTCCTAACTCGCCACGATAGAAGATGCCTGGTGTTGCGAAGAAATGGCCACCAATAGGGATCTGGTACTGATAATCCACTTGGGGATCTCAATAGTGCAATACGGACGGAGCTGTTATTTCCGTCTTTGTGCTTGGTGCATAGTGACACAAGTCAGGTTTTATACTTGATACACTCAGTACCATAGCCGAGATCATGTATTGATTGATTGCATGTTTGTACGATTAGTCAGACTTTGAACTTGATCCTCGCATGCCATACGAGACATTGATTGGAATGCAACCGAGGAGCTTGATCATGATCAATCTGAGCCGTCAAAACCACTAGCCTAAGCTTTCCTCGCACTGGATCAGAGCATCTTCGCCAATCGAGACCTCGAAGCTAACATCTTTTGTCTCTCCCTTATTCTCGACCATCTAAACTCTAGATCTTGTGGAATCCAGGCACAACCTTGGCCGGCCTAGATCCGACTAGAGACGAAAGCAGGGCATTGTCCTGGAGCTAACGCGAGCTCTTCATTCCAGTCGACAGGGCCATTTATGGAGTTTAGACTCTTGAAGCATGCCGAATGGCGTGCTTGGCTTTATATGTATTCGATCTAAGGACATCATGGTTCCTGAGTAATTGAAGCTAATCGTAATGGTCTTGCGGGGTGGAAGATCGATCTACGACACAGAACTGTTGGTGGCCATAGAGTAGTATGACGCTTGACCATGTTCCTCTCGATTTTTTGATATCAACCAGGCCCCAATCGACCCAGCTTGTGAGCAATCAATTAAGATGTCAACAATCAGAGAGAATACCACTACTGAACACTCATCCCCCAGACGATCATCTGCGCCACCATACATGGCACATTCCAGTCCCTCATGATTATCCACGCTGCAACCAGTCACCCAAGAAACTCTATTATCGGCATCGATCAAGTGGTCTGCCCGAACAGATCTCCTAACAGAAGTAGCCAAAAATGGGTCAATCGTGACCCGTCTTCATACCCTTTTCGCCAGACAACCGGCTCCATGACGACACGGACAAAGCTTTCTAGTCACTACACTGAAATACTGAGGAATGTCGGACATCTACATTGCATCGGAATCCGGAATAGCTCCATCACCAGGACGAAAACAGTGCTCTTTAAGCCTCCTGGTAAGCTTCAACTAGATTCATCCTGACCTACTCTGGAGTTTTATAAACATCTCACTAGACATGCTGCTCCAACAGCGGCCCTCTCCTGTTTTGACTCTCGTCTCGTAATTCTCCAAAACAACGCAGGTCCTGCTATTCGAACTAATAAAATGTGGTCGCGAAACGGGCTGCTCGCCCTGGCCTTGACCACCACCGTCACCGCCCAAGTAGGCCAAACCGAGTTATGGTCTCTCGTGGGTTCGAACGTACAGGCTGGAATGGCGGGTCAATGCACCTATGTCGCAGCTAGTTCCACGCAGACAGCTGGTCTAGCATCGTGTTCTCTTCCAGTCGCAGCGTCCACCGTCACAGTCACCCGAACCTGGACCGGGGCGTCGACATCGACCTCTACGGTGTCGCAGCAGGGAACTACACCCGGCACGGTATTTGTAAATATACCAGCCTCTACAGTGACAGTTACACAGACCTGGACGGGAGCGTCGACTTCAAGTTCGACAGTGCCACAGCAGGGAAATACGCCTGGCACGGTCTATGTCAATATCCCTGCTTCTACGGTAACGGTCACGCAGACCTGGACTGGAGCATCAACATCGTCCTCTACGGTGCCGCAGCAAGGAACAGCGCCCGGCACGGTATTTGTCAATATTCCAGCCTCAACGGTCACGACGACACAGACTTGGACCGGCGCCTCTGTTTCTTCCTCGACCGTTCCACAGCAGGGTACCACTCCAGGAACGGTCTTTGTAAACATCCCCGCGTCTACGGTTACCGTCACTCAAACTTGGACAGGTGCTTCGGTTTCTTCGTCAACAGTTTCGCAACAAGGAACCACTCCAGGAACGGTCTTCGTCAACCTTCCTGCCTCGACCGTCACAGTCACACAGACATGGACAGGTGCTTCAGTCTCGTCGTCGACGGTCCCTCAGCAAGGCACTGCTCCCGGAACCGTGTTTGTCAATATCCCTGCTTCTACAGTCACAACCACGGAGACGTGGACTGGGGCAGCGGTTACAACGTCGACTGTTGCCCAACAGGGAACCACGCCTGGAACAGTTCTCGTCCGAATCCCTGCATCAACAGTCACAACAACTACCGTCTGGACTGGAGCAGCAACCACACAAACCGTTTCCCAGCAAGGCACGACCCCTGGAACAGTCATTGTTCGTGTTCCGACATCAACAATCACTACCACGCAGACTTGGACCGGCGCGTCCATCTCGACAACAACCATCTCACAGCAAGGAACGACCCCTGGAACTGTGCTCGTTAACGTACCCACCAGCACTGTCACAACTACCCAGACCTGGACAGGAGCCTCGATCTCTTCCTCAACAGTTGCTCAGCAAGGCACTACTCCTGGAACCGTCTTTGTCAACATTCCTGCATCGACCGTCACCACTACGACTGTATGGACCGGCGCATCGGCTACCCAGACAGTGGCCCAGCAAGGTATCACGGCAGGTACGGTGATTGTCCGTGTACCCACGTCGACCATCACAACCACCCGAATCTACACTGGGCCTGGCACCATCGCCAACCCCTCTACTACTACGATTCCCCAGACAGGAACTACCCCTGGAACGGTGCTGGTTCAGCTTCCGGCTACCACTGTTACCACCACTTCAATCGGTGATGAGGATGATCCTCTTGCTACCACCACAGTCTCTCAGCAGGGTACCACAGCGGGAACCGTCATCGTGCAGGTTCCTGCTTCCACCGTCACGATCACTTCGACCTGGACCGGCACATCATTCTCCACAGGATCCGTTGTCTCCCAGCAGGGAACTACACCCGGAACCGTGGTTCTCAATGCGCCTAAGCCGGGCGCCACATCGACGTTCAATTGTGATGTTAAAGGATACCTCATTCAGTCTAGGACACTCTACTCTGTTGACATTGCCACCGGAGCAACGACCCTCATCAAGACAAACATTGGGCCTGGAGGTGTCATTAACGCTCTCGGTTACAACAAGTATGATAACTACCTATACGGAATGGTTGTGGATTCTACCGGTTCCCAAGTCATCCGTATTGGCGGTGATGGCGGTTACACACTCATCAACACTCGAGTCAGCAGCAGAGCTGTCAACATGGGTGATGTCGATAATCAGGGTCGATACTGGATCTCTGAGAGTGGTCGGCCTTGGTGGCAGATCAACTTGATCCCAGGCTCGTCTACCTATGGTAAGATCGTAAACAGTGGTACGGCAGCACACGATGACTCCATGGCCGATTGGTCCTATGTTCCAGGAGGTGGTGACTACCTCTACAGTATCCAGGGAGCAAGTTCGTACTCCACTCTCATGAGGTTCAGCCGGACCACATTCACATGGGAGCTGGTCAAAGCATATGGGTCCGTCACGGGCAGCAACTTCTGGGGTGCCCTGTACGCCGCCTCCGATGGTAACTTGTACGGATCCGAGAACAATGTGGGCAACATCTACAAGTTCCCCATCGCGCCGACTGTCAAGTCACCGGTTTTCGTTTCTTCTGGACCAGTTTCATCTCAGAATGATGGTGCCAGATGTATTGATGGCGAGAACCTGAAGCTTTAACGATGGGTGAATTGGCAGTGTAACTTGTAAGAGATTTGAGACATTCAGAGCACAAGGGCATTAGTTTGAAAGAAGGCATTACGCAGAGCAGCTTTTTCTTAGTAATCACAGGAAGTGAATGCAGCATTTTATGATGTATCTTGTTCGATGCGTGTGGAGTGGAGTGATGTGTACATGTTGATTTCTTGTGTCAGTTCGTCAACTTGGGCAGGGAGCAAGAACGTGACTGACAAGCACGTGATGACGCAATCTTCTCAATACCGGTTTCGCATTCCCTCACATCACCAACTTTTTCCACCACATACACATCTCGTTCCCTTTGCAAACAAGCTTCAAGATCGAAGAGAAAGGAGATTTTATTCATTCTAGTTCTATATCTGCACAAATCAAACCCATGTACAACCCATCCGTTAGCCTTGCGCCTATAAATCACAATTCGTCAATCTGCCCATACCATATCCTGTTTACCCATTACCAAAACCATCGCATCTCATTCTCGCCATTTGGCCGGTGGTGCTTAGCATCCGTTGACCATCTTTTCGCCGTGTACTCATCCTTGATCCCATTTTCAATCATGCCCAGCCAACCACCTTCACATTCATCCCCTTTCTACTTCTCCAACTTGATTTGAGTAGACTGAGCAACCAACTCAGCAATCGCCGTGATAGATTTGCCGCCCATCATCTCAAAGACAGAGATGTCAGCGGTGAACTCTTTTCCAATCCAATTGCGCAGTTCAACAGCAACAAGAGAGTCGACACCATATGCGTGCAGTGGCTTGTCTCCGTCGATATCCTCAGCCTGCATACCCAGAGCTCGAGACAGCTTCTTAGCCAGAGCGTCACCAACAACCTGGCCTCTCTCCTCGACTGAGCTGGACTGTCGGAATAGGGCCGCAAAGTTGGTAGCGTTGGCGGTGCCGGAATCGTCAGACAGTCCTCGGACCTGACTGAAGTGGGCAAACATGGGGCGCTGCATCATTTCCACAGGTTCGAGGCCACGAGAGAGAAGGTCCTTGGGAGTAACGATACCCATCGAGACTTGGCTCTTGGTAGGCGAGGGGAATTCAAGACCAGGGGCACAGACCATGTCGAGAAGGCTCAGAAGCTCTTTCTCCTCAACCTGCACGAGGTTGGTGGAGCTGGAGAAAGTCTTCTTGAGGTTCTCGGTCTCAGCGATGACACCGATACCCTTCATAGCACCGACGTCAATTGAGAGACCTCTTTCTCCATTGTTGATACGGAAGCGGGCCAAGGAGTCTTGGAACGTGCAACCGGCGGCATAGTTAGCCTGACCACCGTTTCCGATGATACCTGAAACGGACGAGAGGAGGATGAAGAAGTCAAGATCTCGAGGAAGAAGAGCGTGAAGGTTCCACGAGGTCAGGACCTTGGACTTGACAGTACGCTCCCACTGGTCGTGCGTCATGTTCTCAAAGATGGAGTCCTGCAAATCTATCAGTAAGGTGTTTTATATGGAAGCAGCCAGTGACTTACGTTGAGGACCATGGCAGCGTTGATACAGCCCTTGATGGGAGGCATTGTCTTGGCACACTCATCCAGAACACTCTGCAGAGACTCCTTGCTGGTTACATCACATTTGGGAGTGATGATGGTCACACCCTGTTCAGTAAGTTCATTCACGCACTCGGCAGCGGCTCCGGAGGCGGCACCAGATCGAGAAGGGACAATCAGGTTCTTAGCACCCTTGGCTGCCATCCATCGAAGCATAGATCGACCAATACCACCAAGACCACCAGAAATAAGGTAAGTAGCATTCTCATCAAAAGTCCAGGTTCGGCGGTGAATGACGCGTTTCTACCAAGAGTTAGCCACTTGTGGGGAGAGATGAATTTATGGTTACATACCTGGACAACAGCAGAAGGGTCGACGTTGATGACAATACGGCCGGTGTTGTTTCCACTCTGGAAGTATCGGAAAGCCTCTTCAACAGCGGTCAGTGCAAAAGTGTGCACCGGGGCAGGAGCATGGATGATTCCATCGGCAGCCAGATCCATCGTCTTGCGCAGGAGAGTCTTGCTGATCTCCTTTCGGTGGAAGAAGACATGGCGAAGATCGATGGCAGAGAAGCTCCTGTTACCAGAGAAGAAAGCCATGGGAAGCTGAGAGTTGGCGTTGATGTCTGCCTTTCCGATCTCGAGGAATCGACCGTAAGGTGCAAGGATCTCCCAAGAAGATCGGAGACCTTCACCCACCAGCGAGTTGAGAACAATGTCGACACCATAGTTATCAGTGGCACGGAGAACGCCCTTGGCGAAGCTGGGGTCGCGGCTGTAGAAGATGTGGTCCTCGGGAATGCCATATGTGTTCTGGAGAAGCTGCTTCTTGTGGTCGTAACCAACAGTAGCAAATACCTCGGCACCGACGAGCTTGGCAACCTGGATGGCAAGCTGCCCAGTAGCGCCTGAAGCAGCGTGAACCAAGACCTTCTCGCCCTTTTGAACACGGGCAACGTTGACAAGAGAGTACCAAGCAGTAAGAGCTGGGCTAGCGATGGCGCAACCTTCTTCGAAGGACATGTTGTCGGGGATCTGTACAACAGTCCACTCCTCGCTGCGGGGATAAGCCTTCATGCAACCCATAGTGTACATGCAGACACGGTCACCAACATTGATAGACTTGCATTCGGGTCCAACCCGGGTGACGATACCAGCACAGTCAGAGCCAAGGTAGCCATCATCAAGTCTGCCCAGGGCGCTGAAAAGGTCCTGGAAGCTGACACCCCAGGACTTGGCCTCAATCTCAACATCGTGAGGGCCGAGGGGCTCGTAGTATTCCATGTCCTCGACATATTGGAAGGTCTCAAGTGATCCCTTGGTCTCGATATCGAGCTTGAGGGGAGGTCCAGGAAGCCAAGCCTCGGTCTTGAGCTCAGGGCTGAGCGTGGAGTTGAGATCCTTGTTCATAGCAGCTTCCTCAACCATGCGACCGACAGAGATCGTACCCTCAGTAGAGATGTACTCGAGATCAGGTTTGACGGCTTCAAAAGCGGACAGGAAAACCTTGGCGATGATCTCGGCGAGGCCACTGACATCAGAAGCTTTGCCATCGTGAGACAGGCTGACAATCTGCTTGCTGGTGAATTCGGATCGCATGGTTCGAAGGAAACCATCCTTAAGGTCAGAGAAAGGCTTGGTGTCAGGGTGAGGTTTCTCAGTGGTGTCGACAGAGGTAACCCAGAGCATGTTTGTAGCAAGTCGAATCCACTTAAGAATGTAGGACAGAGTGGAAGCATCAACATCAGTCAAGAGGGACTTGCCAGCATCAGCGAGGAAGACAACGGCATCGGTAGGGGAGACAGTAGCCTTAGCAAGGTCAACCAGAGTAAGGATCTCGGTCTTGTATCCAAGAGTGGTGAAAGGACCCTTGGCAGTGGTGGAAGCAAGGTCAGACTGGTACTTGTCACCGTCGTTGACAACGAAGTAGACGGTTCGGCTGGTGTTGCTAGGCATGGCAAGCTCGGGGCTAGCAGTGGAAGCAATGATGCTGGACTGGTGAGCAGCATCATCCTTGAAGTCCTTGACAACCAAGTCATTACCAGAGAAGCCGTTCTCCTGGAGGAGGAAGTGCCACTCGACCTCGGTGATGGTAGGACGGGAAATGCGGGTTTTCTCTTCGCTCTGCCACCAAGAAGCAGTGAGACCGAAAGCAAACTGAACCAGGAAGTTGTCCGAAGCGGTGATCTCGTGGAAGATGAGGTGACCTCCAGGCTTGAGCAGACGGCGAACATTCTGGAGAGTGTTGGCGATGTTCTTGGTAGCGTGCAGAGATCGGTCAGCAACAACAATGTCGAAGCTCTCGGACTCAAAACCCTGTCCAAGAACGTCCTGCTCAAGATCAAGAGTCTTGAAGGTCATTCTGTCCTTGTCCTCGGTGAACTTCTCCTGAACCTTCTCAAAGGCATCGCCAGTCTTGTCTGTGAAGACATATTCGGAAAAGGCATCACCTCCAGTACGGTTCTCAACCTGACCAAAAGCAGCGATGACTTGGCTGGTGAAAGCTCCATTACCAGCACCAAGTTCAATTATCTTCTGGGTGGGGTCCTGGTGAGCGGCAAGCTCAAGATAGGAGACGACCTTGTCATTGAAAGTATTGCTGAGAAGATCATCCTTGAACTCGCTGACAAGAGAGTTGTCGCCGAGGAAGTCCTCAACGTTGGCTTCACCACGGACAAGGGGAACAATGTTTTTGGCAACGTCAATGAGAAGTGACCAAGAGGGCTTCTTGTTGCGGAGGTCCTCAAGTTCAGCGACCAGCTTCTCCTCGCTGACATCGGCGGCAGATCGGCCAGGAATCTGTTGAAGCTGGGAGTAGGCCCAAGCGACATAGTTCTTCATCTGAGCAGGGGCCTTGGCCCAGTCAGTCTGGACAAGCTCGCTGACGTTGCGCTGAAGAATAGCCCGGAGGGTCTTCTCCAATTGAGAAGTGTAGCTGACAATGTCACTCTCATCATTGACATATTCTTCGGTGTCAACATAACCTTGAAGCTGGTTGGGGCTGAGGAGAGACAGTTGGGGCTTCCAGTCGATACTGTGGAGAAGTTTGCGTCCTTCGTCGGAGCTCACGTCGGCACCACCGACAGGGAGGGTGGTGAAACGCTTCATGTGGCAGAGAGGAGAGCCATCCTGGGCGTAGATGGCCAGCTCGGCCTCGAAACCACTGGTAGCAGCCTTGGTGTTCTGCTTGGTCACAACCTGAACATGCTTGGTCTCGGGGTGCTGCCATCCAGTGGCGGACATCCAAGCGTCGTAGATCTTGTGAGGGACATTGGTGGGGATCTCTGCAGATGCACCCTTGGAAGGACCCATGAAGCAGACCTGGATGGCAGCGTCGAAGACACCGGGGTGGCAGACGCCATGGAAACCCTGGTTGGTGACATCGATGCGTGAAGTACCAACATCACCACCATCCCAGCCAAGGTGGTCGGACAGGGCGAATGCAGGACCATACCTCAGACCCTGGTCATGGAGCCACTTGTAAAAGTCCTTCTTGGCGATGGACTTGTTGCAAGACTCCAGGGCGTGGTGGTATTCCTGAGTGAGGGTCTTCTTGAACTCACGGAGCTCCTGGCCGTTGTCAACCTCGGTGGCTTCTCCGGCGTACTCGGCGTGGATGATACTCTGGAAGACCTCACTCCAGTGATTGTCAAGGATCGAGAAGACACGAACCTCGAAACGGTTAGAGGTCTTCTCGTAGGACTGCTGAAGGCGTGATAGCTGAGTGATGACCTCAGTCTGGCCCTCGGGACGGAGGACGATCGGCTTCATGAAGGTAGCCTCCTTGACGAGGAAACTGGTGACGGGCTGCTCAGTGTACTGCTGGACAGCTTCAAGAGCCATCATCATGGTACCGGCAGCAGGGAAGAGGATCGTCTCGCCAATAACATGGTCGGCCATCCATGGAGCTTCCTTGACACTGAGGTGCTTGCGCCAGTGAGGCTGAAGAGGGTTGTAGTCAGTGGCCCTGACACCGAGCAAGGTTCGGGGAGCAGCTCCACGAGAAGCCCAGTCACGGTAGAGACGGGTCTCATGCCAGTAGGTTTGGGCATGGTCGAAGGGGTACTCAGGAAGGTCGACCAGGAACTTTTGGGTAGCAGTCTGGCTGTTGACTGCAGAGATGGAGACGGAGTGGCCGAGAGAGAAGAAACGGCCAACCATGCCCATGACAGCCTTGACAGGGGTCTCGAATTTGGACAGGACAGCAGAGTATCGGTATCCCTTCTTGCCAACAACGGCGGTAAGGGAGTCCTCAGCAGGGCGCTTCAAAGCAGCGGCAGGACCAACTTCGAGGTAGTCAGAGAGTTTGCTAATACCATCCACCTTGGGGGCAGCAACGGCCAGGTACTGAATAGCATCAGCAAAGCGGACAGGGGAGACCAAGTTGTCAACCCAGTACTGAGCTTGAGCCAGCTGCTTGAGGGACGCCTTTTGTCCAGTGACAGAGGAAACCATGAAGACCTTGTTGTACTGAGCTGGTCCAGCCTCAAGCTCACCAAGCGACTCAATGTAGTCGGCAGCGATTTGCTTCATGGCAGGAGAGTGGTAAGCGATACCAGTTTTGACAGTTCTAGCAAAGATCTTCTCCTCGTCAAGGATCTTCTTGAGAGAATCAATATCTCCCTCAGGACCCGAGATGGTGACATTAGTAGGACTGTTGATGCAAGCAACAGTGAGACTGGTAAGAGAGTGCTTGACAAGGTAGTCAGGAACCTCTCCCTCAGGAAGGTTGACGGACATCATGGCACCTCGAATCTCCTGAGAAGCAGACATATCGGCTGCGAGACGACCTCGGTGGTAGGCGACCTTGCAGGCTGCCTCGAGGGAGAGGGCGCCAATAGTGTACGCAGCGGCGATCTCTCCGGAAGAGTGACCGACAACGGCTTCGGGAAGGATGTTGAAGCTTCGGAGAAGTTCGATGAGGGCGATCTGCAGAGCAGTGCACAGGGGTTGAGAGAATCTGGCGTTGTTAATCCTCTCTTTGTGGCGCATCTCCTCTGGGTCGTGTTAGCGTGGTTCATGATATCTTGGTGGGAAGACTTACCGAACAAATCCCAGTCGGCGCCCAAATCACGGAAGACACCAGCGATTCTGTTGAGAGTGGAGGCAAACACCTCATAGGACAGCAATCCCAGTCCCATCTCGGCGTACTGGGCACCCTGGCCAGTGAAGATGAAACCCAGACGGTTGTCACGACCAGATCGCAGAGGAGTAGAAAGAGCAGACTTGAGTGCCTCGGGTGTGTCGTTAGTACCGGCAACGGCGAAAGCCCTCCATGGCATGACACTTCGGCGCTCAGAGAGGGTGAAGGAGAGACGCTTCAGGAGCTCATCAGATCCAGAGATCTTGGAGCCAAAGTACTCAACCTGTTGGGGAAGCATGCGCTTGAGAGCGGCTTCGTCCTTGGCGGAGTAGACAAGGAGCTGGTAGTTGGGGGTCTTTTCGGCGTCTCCGTTGGTGTGGCCGTTAGTGTGGCCATTGGTGTGACCGTTGGTGTTGGTGTCTCCATTGGCGATGGCAGGTGCAAGAGTGCGGTGAAAGCCAATGAGAGAAAGATTCTCAAGGGTGTGGTAGGCATCATCCATGATCATATGGCCGTTGGAACCACCGAAACCGAAAGAGTTGAGGGAGATACGGCGGAGACCAGAGGTAGGCCAGGGAACAACCTTGGTAGGGATCTGTCGATCGACATTAGTTTGTGGTGTCACTTCAAGAAGCTGCAGTGCCATACCGCAATATTGTAGAACTTGGCGTTGATCTTGGGGTTGAGCTTCTCGAACATGGCGACTGGGGGGATCTCTCCTCGTTCAAGGATAGAGATACACTTGGCGATACCAGCAAGACCACTACCGGCTTCAAGATGGCCAATGTTGGCCTTGATAGAACCACTGCAGACGATTAGACATGGTCAAAGTGGAGCAGAAAGCAGAACCTACACCCAGAGAGGCTCTTGTCGTGAGCGACTGGATCGGAAGACACGCCCAATGGATTTGGTCTCGGTTGCATCACCGACCTGAGTGCCGGTACCTAGAGATGTCAGAACTGGTGCGAATAGCTTGTGAGAATTACTAACCATGAGCTTCAACGTAGCGGGTGTTCTCGAAACCCAGCTTGGCGTCGGCGTAAACTCGACGGATGAGCTCCTCCTGAGACTCCCCGCTAGGTTGAGTGAGACCGGGAGTGTGACCATCCTGGTTAGATCCGGTGCCTCGAATGACAGCGCGGATCATGTTTCCGTCTCTGATGGCATCTGAGAGACGCTTGAGGATGATGACGATGCATCCTTCTCCTCTGCCATAACCGTTGGCACGCTCGTCGAAGCTGTGGCAGACACTATCCTTGGAGAGGAAGCCCATGTTCGACAGCCAGAGGGAGAGTTCAGTGGAGAGAAGAGCATTGGTGCCGGCCAGGATGGACTGCAGCATGTTAGTGGTGACAATTACGTTGGTGGGTCGATTGGAAATTACCATGGAGCTCTGGCCGCTGCGGAGAGACTGAACAGCAACGTCCACTGCAATAACACTGGTGGAACAAGCAGTGTTGAGAGACATACTGGGGCCCTTGAGATCGTAGAACCAACTAATACGATTGGCTAGAATGCAAGGACCAGTACCGGTTGCCATGTTGAAGGGAGCTTGATCAGCATCCTTGCCGGTAAGTCTCATGTAGTCAAAAGCCATGGCAGATGCGTAGACGGAAGTGTCTGTACCGGCAAGGGACTCGGCGGGGATACCGGCTGTCTCAGGTCAGTGCATGTCTCAGACATAAGGCTGCTTAGGAGGCTAACCATTTTCAAGAGCGTGATATGAAGCCTCGAGCATCCATCGCTGCTGAGGGTCCATGGAGGCAGCTTCCTTGGAGGTGATGGAGAAGAAAGGAGCGTCGAAGGCACCAGGGTCCTGCTTGAGGAAGTGACCTCCCTTGGATTTCAGCTAGATTGTGTTAGTAGACATGAAACTTGAAACAGGAAAATAGCAAAGACCTACAGTGTTGAGCTCCGGGGTGGTAGGATCGTAGAAGGCTTCGAGGTTGGTTCGAGCAGCCGGCCACGGAGTCATGGTGTTCCTACCCTTCTCAAGCATGTCCCAGAAGCTGGTCTCATTCTCAGCAGCCTGGGGCAGCTTGTAGGAAACACCGACGATGGCAATTGGTTCCATTATGACTTTGAGTGTCGTAAGACTTGTGATATTGAAAGGAAGATGGAAGTGCAAAAGTGAAAGTGTTGAAGTGACAAGCTCGAGTCAATAGTGTGAAGGGAACTAATCAGTGTTTCCAATGTTGGAATGGATGTTTGATGAGGGTAGGAATTGTGATCTTGATTGTTTGGCTGATGGGGATATTCTCAAGTCTTTGATGAGCTGGGTAATGATCGATACTTATACCTGTGTGGCTTTGGCCAATTTCAAACGAAGTCTTTGATATGTTTTTGTCTAGATACCATCAGCACTTGTCAGATAGAGTATCAGACCCAACGTGCGGCGGGATAGACGCCCTGTCAATCCCCAGTCTTGGATAAGACATGCTGGTTGGCCCGCATCGGCTAGATAGAAACATCACCCTTAAACGTCCATTGGGAATCCTTACTGCGTACAGCACGGGAATGGCATGATCCAAACAAGGGCGTTGCAACACCATGGACAAAGAGGTTGCCTGGACGCGTCAAGCAGGATGAGAACGGAGGGCCAAGGCCAAGACCACCATCGGATGGATTGTCTTGCAACAGAGGGACAAGCAATGGCGCGACTGTGCATACAAGAAAACCATCCGTTCGTTTATTCCGTAGTGTACTATCTATTGGCGTCTAATTCCGTCGGTGAAAAAGGGGAGACAGGGTGGATGATGGTGCGGCCTCGGCGGGAAATTCTATGCCGCTCGGAAGTAAATCCTCGGAGCCGTTGCTGAGTGATCCTACGGGGACACCACACCCATTCATGATTAAACGAAGAAAGATGGAATCTCAAACGAATCCTTTGCTTGTTCTATGAACCATTCAGAGTAAGCTTATGGGGTTCGTTTGCTTGCATCAGAGAAGCCCGAAGCCTTCAAACAGCCCATGCAACTTGGTGGCGCTTAGGAAGGATTTGACTTACATGATTCTACGGCGGCCAACAGACCCTTGTAGTCCTTTTGGGATGGCTGTTGTGGTGAGGCGTGTGTAAGGCGGGTGCATCTTACATGGAGGAGGTGCTGATATCAGATATCCCGCACACAAGACATGGGATGGCTAGGTGCCGGGATGCAGCTGACAGGGGGAGGGACATGTACAAGTCTCAACTCTTTTTGATGGGTAAATGTTATCCTCACCACATACATACACCATGCAGGACACTTGACTAGGCAGTTCAGGAGCCACATAGTTTGATCGTCGACAGAAAAGCCTCCCGAAAAATCATTGTGAAAAAAAAAAGACACGAATTGCATGCCGGCTTATTATTCGCTCAACAATATATGTCACTCAAAGCTGACAAGGTAAGACATCTTTCATGATACGAAGCTGCACATTGAATCCTACGGATTGGGGTGTATCAATATCAATAACGCCAAAGCACAATACACAGATGAAGAGAGCGGGATGAGCATCTTGATCTCACACCCTTTTAATTCCATTCAGGGGGTGCAATTTGTAAACCACTTACTTGCCCACGTTTAGAAGGTGAATCAACTACCGTCCTATGTGCGCCGCGAGATTGTCCCTCAAAGTCCTAGTATTAGGAAGTAGAGATAGATACAAGGCTTGTATGGAGACGATGGTCAGATCTAGTACAACATCATCATAAGTTTTTGCCTCGCTTCCTCCGGTTCGGGCATGGACGATCCCCAAGGCCGATGTTGCATAACGGTCTTGTTAGACACCGCGATGATATGCACTCTTATCATCGATTTGTCAAGAATTGAGTTGATCGTATGCTCGTGTTGATGTATGGTTGATTCATTGGAAGGTGGAAGTAGGAGATGGAATGACGCGAGAGTTGAGAGATTCAAGAAGAAGGTTGCCCCTTGGTGAAGAATTTATTCATATCAACTCGATCACGACACTTTACATTTCTATCTCAACCATCAAACCACAGTCTCTATTCTTTACCCTATCTTTACTTCAACTTGACTTGACCTCCTTTCTTTGACATATACCCCTAAGTCTAAAGTCTTTTACCAACGCTACATCTCACCACAAGATGCTTGCCACGCGTGACTTGCAAGACAAAGCCCATTTCGGTGCTCTCCTCACACGTATCAGTGGCCAGCAGATATCCCAAGAGACAAAACGTCTTCCCACATTCTACCGCAACCTCGAGGAAGCACTGGACGCTCGACGCGCCTCGCAGAGTCTCTACTATGTCGTTCAGAACCACTGGCAGACCAGCGACGCTGTTGACTTCTGTTCCAACGACATTCTCTCTCTTAGCGCCAGCGGCCTCTTGCGGGAGGAGTTCCTTCGCGAACTTGCCAAGTTCCCAGACTTCAAGACGGGCTCGGGAGGCTCGCGACTCATGGATGGGAACTACCCCTACATCGAGCAGGCTGAGCGTGAGATCTCTGCGTTTTACGGCGCCGAGGATGGTCTCATCTTTGGCTCTGGTTTTGAGGGTAACGTTGCCATCTGGTCGGCCATCCCCCGTCCTGGCGATGTTATCGTCTACGATGCCCTCGTCCATGCCAGTACGCACGAGGGTATGAGCCACAGTGTCGCCGCCGACAAGATTGAGTTCCCTCACAACGATGTTCAGGCCTTCCGTGAGATTATGGTCTCTGTTCTTGAGTCTCATCCTCAGATCAGACAGGGTAGACGGTCCGTTCTCGTGGCTGTTGAGTCTGTGTACAGCATGGACGGTGACATCTGCCCTCTGCAGGAGCTGATCGACATTTCCAAGGAGCTGTTTGGCGAGAGTCTTGCCAATGTCCAGTTTGTAGTTGATGAGGCCCACAGCACTGGATCTGTTGGCCCCAAAGGTGCTGGGTTCGTGTCTCACCTTGGTCTCCAGAAGGAGATCGCCATTAGAATGCACACTTTTGGAAAGGCCATGGGAACCAATGGAGGTATGTTTGAAATTCGTGCCTCCAATGTTTGATTTCATTTCAATATTACACAACACTAACACTCTCTAGCTATCATCCTTGGTAACAAGACTATCAAGACGGCCCTAATCAACTTCCCTCGGTCCTTCATCTTCACGACTTCGCCTTCATTCCCCTTCGTTGCTACCATGAAGGCCAGTGTTCAGCTCCTAGATTCCGGCAAGACGGAAGAGGTAATTCATTCATCACTCAACGATTGTACGCTTCATTAACCATTCTCTCAGGCCCAAGAGCATGTCCAAGACCTTGCTGCCCTCTTCTTTGAAACAATTACCAACCATGGCAGCTGGAAGAACGCCCGTGCCAAGGGCCTCCTCTGGGTTCCCCAGTCTGAAAACTGGGAGAGCCGTGACTTTCTCACCCACATTGTCACCATCCACACCCGCGACCAGTACATGTGGTGGCTCTACTTCCACCTGCTTTTTAACTCCTACTGCGTCTTCCCTGTGGAGCATCCCGTCGTTCCCGTGGGGCAGAGCCGCCTCAAGGTGACATTCCACGCAATCAACACTGAAGCCCAGGTTGAGGGACTTGTCGACGCCATCTTTGCTTGGATTGATGAGGTTGATGCCATCGAAGAGGGTCGAACCACAGCCAAGACAACCAAGGCTGCGGGTCAGATTTACACCTGGATGAAACAGGAGGGTCTGAGCGGATTCGGCATGATTTAGACGTGACATGACATGGGGATGAAAAAGCTGTTGGTTTGCTGACGCGGCTACAATACTGTTGGTCCCCGTTCCGATGATCCGGGCAACGTGTCTTCCATACACCCCGTATCATGCTGGTCGGGGATGACCTCAGAGTGAAAATTAGTGAATGGATTG
Organism: Fusarium dimerum; assembly: GCA_013623525.1. NCBI lineage: Eukaryota > Fungi > Ascomycota > Sordariomycetes > Hypocreales > Nectriaceae > Fusarium > Fusarium dimerum. The sequence goes on from JABGLY010000077.1 coordinate 86,966, forward strand.
GAGAGATTGGTTTTGTTTTGTTTCCTTTCTTTGAATCACTTTCCTTAGACTACACTATAGATGAATACACGGCTTTTTTTCAACTCGGCTCGATCTTGCTTCTCTTGTTCTGAAGACTGAAAAGCTGACACAGAAATACATCCCCCCTTGTAGGACAGGGCTTTGTTACATCACTGTCATTCTGAGTAATATACACTGGGCTGAGACACACATATCCAACATGTATCTCGCAATCCCCGCCGAATAAGATTGCCGTCTCTCGCACGCACCATTGTGTCTTCATCAACAGCAAGGATTATTTAGCCAGGGGCTTTTCCAGTGACAATGCTTCACCCCCACGTCCAAGTCTAGGCAGCTACATACGCTCCCTGCTATGAAAACCGCCCTAGTTCTTTATAATATGGAGACATCGCGATCTGCTCTATCTGATGTCACTCGCATGTGTCTGCATTGACGGACTTGAGAAAGATGTGCATATGCACAAACGGGGTGGTCGCTAAGAGGCCGATTCCGTGCTGCACAAGCCTTATACGCACACTCCTCGTAACACCCAACAGCAGCACTCCCCCAAGTAAGTCTGCGATTCACATCCCATCACTTGCTGGTTCGCAATCTCACCCATTGGTGTTTGATGCACAGCCCACGGGTGAGGCACTCGCTAGCTAGTGGCAGTAACTACGGCAACATGGTTAGATCTGCGGATGGGGCCTTTGTAGATCACCTCCAAATGATGTTGTTACTGTTTGTCATCAAACTGTATGTTCTGCACAAATTCCTTGATCGTCGAGGAATGTGTCATCACTAGTGATATGTCGTAGAAAGAGAATACCCGAGCCCATAAACCGGCGATTCCTCGACCTCTCATCAACTTCAGAATTTCATCTGTTAAGAAATTTCTCAACAAGAGGGACTTTCCCCCAGCGCCCCTCTTCCGCATGCCTTCTTCCTTGAATCGCCTATTTTTCGTACAGAAAAGTCTTGGATGACACGATTGCGCTGTACTTGTACTCCTTCGGTACTACCAGGATGGAGTTAAGCACAGCACTGCATTTGCGCCCCTCACAGCTCAGCCTCCCTCATGTCGGGGTCAAGACTGATGCATTCCCGGGTATATCTGTCTGCAGCTTTTTCTTGATAAGCGAACATAAGAATCATGCCACCAACAAAACCTGCGCCGCCTCGATACCTCCACTGGGGAGGTACAGGCTTTTGACTGGTGTTGAGAGCTGTGCTCTCTTATTCCAGCTTCTCAGCCTGCACTGGTTCTTGTCTCTAGACCAATATGGCATCCTAGATGAGCATGCATGATTCCTTATTCTATATGGCAAAGGATCTACAGGGTCCAGAAAGGGTCAAGAATAGGATTGTGGTATCATGAGGTTTTTTGAAGGATGTCATGCTGTGTAGAATGAAGTCATGACAGCTAATTGCTTTCATACATTCTACCCATGCTTACAAGAATCTATCTCCAGGATATTTTCTCCGTCCCTCTTCTTATAGTAGTTACAATGGCTGTACGATTATTCACAATGCCTTGACACTCAATGACAGTTTTCATGTGTCACTGCAAGAAAAGTCTCTTTGATTGAAAAGATTATTACTGTAAGGAAATCAAATACTTAAACTAAATTGCGCAAGACAAGAACAGATCGTGTTAGCAAAGCACAACCTCGACACCATTTCCACTAGGCAGTACCAAGTCGAGCCAGTTCAATCTGCTGCACAGCCGGGACTTTAGAGGTCAACTCCCCAATGATCTCCTGCCAGGCATGTTTCTGTAACTTTCTTGCAATGTCACTTCTCACGTTTGTAGTGGAAACCCTACGAAAAGCATTAGACAGGGCTTCGAAATAATTATACAACAACTAACCTTTCGTACTGCTCTCGGGTCAGCCATGCAGTGATGAAGCGCCCCTATATGGATTAGCCATGACCATTAAAAAGTGCATCTTTATCGTAACATACATGCTCCTCCTTGGGTTGCATCGCAGCTTTGATGTAAATTCTCGCACCAGCGTCGGGCGATTTGCCACCGATTGTCAAGTAAACTTGGGAACCGAGTCTCCAGAACCATGATAGCTCGGCAAGAGTGGAAGCAATGTTGGTGTAAACAAGACCAGGGCAGACGCTGTTGACAAGAACTTGGGGTCTGTGTGCGTTAGTGGGCAACAAAGTTGTGATTCAAGTATAATCATCACTTACTCTCCATCACTTCCAAGTGCCTGCTTGCTAATCTCCTCGATAGCGTACATGACAAGCAGTTTGCTATTGCCATAGTTTGGTTGGGTATCCTCCCAAACTGTAGGCCAGTCCTTGTCGCTGGTGAAGTGGTTCAGAAGACCCTCTTTCTCAGCCCATTCTGGCCAGTGCGTGATGTCGGGGTATAGATGGTCGCGCGACGTGACAAATACCACATGTGCGGGTGTCTTGCGAGTCGGTCTCAGGGCTTTGAGCCAGTCGACGAGGAGCAGCCCGAGAAGGGTGGTGCTGATGGTGTTGACTTGAAGGGTTTGCTCCCTTGAAGTAGAAGTTAGATACCAAGCAGGTAAGAATTTGATTGTCACACTTACCAACCCTCAGGACTCTTTTTATACTGAGGATTGATACCTCCAGCATTCAAGACGGCAATGTCAAGTCCCCCTTCCTCACCGAACCTCTTGCGAAGTCCAGCAACCAGCGCGACACAGGATTCATATGAACCCATATCCAATTCCACAACAGTAACGCTAGGCCCGTTCCCCTTATACTTGGAAACGGCTTCAATCTGTTTCTTTGCATTCTCACCGCGCGACACATTTCGGCTCGTGATGAGAACCTGTGCTCCGAGACTGGCAAAATGACAAGCTGCCATAAGGCCCATGCCATTGGTGCCGCCCGTCACAAGAACTCTCTGACCATCGAAAGTGCCGGCTGGAGGAAGTGGGATTGGAATAAATCTGCCGAGGATTCGACGAAGCGGAAAGATAGGAATGGTCATTGTGTCTGACAAGGTATTGTTCTAGTGTGCAATATTGTCTCAGAGATGTGTAAGAAGAGAAGATTGAGATGGAACTGGATTGAACTGAAATTGAATCAGACTCCAGCTTCTCATGTCAGACCATTTGTAATCATGAACAGGGCTGGTTTTTATTAAGGGCGTACCAATCTGAGTCAGCTTACCTTGAATCAAATTGATTCTCTTCTTTCATCGTCACTCAACATATGAGATCGTACCAAGAGGTCATTTCAACAATACCAGAAATGTTGCAATCCCAAAATTCAAAAGATCGATGTGAAAAATCTCATGAGAGAATTATTCCATGTATCGTCGACCGAAGTAAGTGGCCCAAAGGATTTCACTCCCCCCCCTTTTACATAGTACCGGATCCTTCTCAAGCACGAGAACACACACGCCCCTCCATCGTCTACAAGCTGATGATGACTGCTGATAATCATGACTGAGATGATAAAATGCCGGAAAATAATAAGAAATAAGTCTAAATATTAGCATCGGGCCGTCCCGGAGGTTGGTGTCTAGCATCGATGGCTTCGCTGGATTTGTTTACCCCTTGTGAATGCGGGCTTGATCCTCTTCTTTCCCCTTCTCGTAAAGTCCGCATTCGATCTCTCACAGCGGATGACACATTCCGGATGCCGTAAAGGACGGGGGCCGCTTGAATGAGAACTGATCCTTTCTCTAAACCGAAACGCCCCCTCCTTCATTCATCATGGTTTCTATCCTTGATCAAACTCGCAGCAAATCTGCCGCCAGGAACAGCATCCATCAATCCCTCTTTGTTCTCTTTCCTTGCTCCACACCACCCTAGAAACCCCTCGCTTGACTGGCCTGGTGTACAAGGGCTTAATCTTGAGATATGCGGGAGAAGCGGGCGGAGGGCCGCGAGAGACGGGGTCCGTGGTGGGGTAAAGCCAGCCATTTTGCGTGCGTGGCTATGTGTTGATGCGTCGCTGCGTGTGCGGTACTTGTTCTTGGCTTTGATCGAATGGAAACGTACTTCGGCGGCACCCGCTGTGTTTCGACAAGGCTTTGAAATGCGTGAATTGTCTCAAGGGATTCTGTAGTGAAATTCGATGGAGTGTCAGATATCGTGAATTCTCAGACTACTCAGAGACAATTAGCCTGACGAATTGATGAATTCTCACTCAACTTATCGGTTTCAACTCGAAGTGAACACCGAGGCTAGTGACTGCGGGACTAATACATTGTCTTGATATGAGCATAAAGCTCTAGAGTTGTCTCAGCTAAAGCGTGAAGTGAAAAGCAACAGATTTTGGACACAAGTGCTGTTCTCGTCTGGTTTTGATTGAAAATGTAGCGCAGTCAAGCAAATAAATGTTTGAGTCGAGAGTAGGGTTGGGACACAGATGTTCAGTATATATAGATGATATATATGCATCTGATATGACTTACCAACCGGCTGGCCATATCATACTTACCACATGACCTCAACTTAGCTAGATTAACCAAGCGTTTCCTGTTCAAGTACCAGTACGTTGGTACAGGATACTACTAGGGGTTGTATGTCTGTCAGCTCTGCATTCATCTACTTCGTGGGAGATCACCACTGCCAAGGGCCGAGGCCCTTGCCGTTGGACAAGAGGATTTTGAAGTAGTGAACAGAGGAAAAGCCTGCAATGCTATCTTCTTGTCACAAGGCGCATTTGTTGGGAGGAGGGATAGGGGATGTGTGTGGTGGCTTGTAAAAGATGTGAGGGAGCGTCCGGGTTCTGTAGGGTCGGTGTCACTACAACTAGATGCGAGCATCTCCATGAGCGCTGCACTACAACTCACTATATATAATAATCGATGATAGGTAGCTTGTACTTGTCAAGCCTCTCATCTCATATGACGCCTTCATTACCGTTGCTTCGCATTCCGCTCTGTTGCCCAAAGACCAAGTCGGGAGTAGAACACGACAGTGGGACTACGGAGTTAACTGTCCGCTGGTAATCGACATTATCCTACGACGGATAACACGAGATCGAGGGTCCTTTTCTGGAGCCAAGAAAGAAACTGGGTCGTGCTGCTGAGACATGATGAAGGCCGAACATACTGATATCACACGGACTATCCTGAATGGAACACTGGGAGGTGACATGAGATCACACGATCTGGTTAGCTTCACTCTTCCAGCCTAGATTGTACACTCGTGTGGTATGGTTTGAGTAGACACAGCTAGCGGGTGACGCGTTTGAACAGAAAACGTTGTCCTCCTAGCCAACGAAGTTCAGATAGAACCTTGGCTCCAGCTCAAGCCTGCCTATCATTCCTTTTTGCCATGCATATGTAGAGTTTGAGGGCAGTTTGACTTGCTTCTGGGCTCCTCCCGCGGCATCCTACCAGGGCGCTGAGCCTCACCTGCGACGTAACTCTCTCGATTACTCGTTTTCTTTACTACTAGGAATCATAGCTCAGATGAATCTGCAGACCACTGAAATGATCAAGCAATTGAGTAATTCCACAACATTTGACAGTACCATGGGATGCAGTCTTTCGAGGCTCTGTCCACTGACCGCTATGACTCCTCTTGCGGGTTTCGGACGGGACACTATTTCAGGAGACACGGCTCCGAAATCAAACATGCGAACGGACCTATTTCAACACTAGTAATACGATATGATTGTGAGAAACTCCAGTTAGACTTCTGTTGTGTCTCTACGGACTCCGCCATAACACGACCTACCATGGCTATGCTAAATACTGTTGACGCGACGCTAATGGGGTGCCTAAATACCGATAGCCCGACATGCCTCTGAGCCGGTGTATATATAATAAGAGGCCATACTCTGAACTCTCCAAAGGGTAATATTTTGTTTCTCATAAACAGTAGTGTGAGGCTAAGGATTGAATGTTGTTTCCGACAGACATAGATCACGACTAGACAGCGAGTACACTCATCACTTAATTTGGAAGTGACCACATAGAAGAGTATTCCAATTCCCATCGATTCATAGCCGTACTCCCTTAAATACCACTCAAAACTATCCCTTCAAGAGCCTTGGCCAAGTTCCGATCGCTTATGTTGTGAAACAAGTAGATTTTGACGGTAATGGAGATCTGATATGCTCGAACAGGTCTGCCCAATCTCACATTAAAATGAAACCACAAGTCCCACTCAACCAAGGCGAGGTGCAATATGTTGACGGCCAACGTCCGGATAGAGTATCCTGGCCAGGTTCAGGGGCTAAGGGATATAGCCGCTGAGAGTTACTTTGAGGGCTGCTGTGCTGCAATGTATGGTAAATCACCAGCTGTGATGTAATGTCGTATGCCTACTGTAATAGCCAACCATCCGGTGGGTTGCATAAATCTGCATACTGGTATTGTCTTAGATCGATTGGGGGCACCTGTTGGTTCTGCGATATACCTACAGTTCCACTGGTACATGCCAAGGCTGGGATATTGCGGTTGCTTTATAGGTGGACACAAATTGAGAAACCACGGCAATTCTTGTGTAGTTGAGATCCTTCTCGTGTTGATTTCTAGTTCTATTTGCGCTTCTTGAATTCTATATGTAAGAGAGTCGCCAACTGGCCTCTGCTCTCCAGCTTGGGATCATTGACCAGAGCAAGAAAGGATACTGTCTTCAGTCCCTCGCCGATTTTGCCTCGTTAACGCAGTTGAAAGGGTGCCATTCTTTCAGGGAGAACCAGGGCAAATATGATATTGGAGGATATTTCATTACAATGACTCTCTCGAGGCTATGGGCGCGCAATGTGTCATGGTATTTGGACCGTCCCAAAGCAATGATGAAATCGAAGTTTACGAAAAGACTTTACTTACAATGATAATGAGCTACCGTACTTCTGAATACTGCTTCCTTGACGTTGAAAAATTCAGTGTGACTAACATGAAACAAGAATTGAAGCCAACTAATTATTACATCCACCTTCGATCACTGATATTGTTTGCATTCTAGTAGGTATTGGTCCTCTTTCATCAAAGCTTGTTGTCACTGCCTACAACTCTTCTCTTGAAATGAAGAGCATTGATTTGACTGACGAGTTGAACGTAAAGTAGGAGATACTGCCTCCATTCGGGATGAACTAAGTAATCCGTCCGAAAGCCCAGATAGCAGCCTCTTCATGAGATCTGAGGACGTACAAGATTCTCTCAATATCAGTCACAACCCTAATAGAAATGTATGCAAATGCGATATGATGGGTTTGCATGTGGTGCGTGCTGTATAGTCCTTCGGTTTGCAATTAGGTACGGCTCTAGACCAGGAGAAGAATCATTGACAGATGTGGACTGCAGACACCAGATCTCAGTATGGGTAGTACTACGGCTATTGTATTCCCTATGTCGCATCCATTGAAAAGCTATCGCTGCACTCTCCTTATTGTCTTCAGCATGATCTCAGTGCACGAGTCCCGTAGTGTGATACCCCTTCACACTATTACCAAGGTTGATATTATCTGTCAAATCCAGATCAGGTGATGGAAGGTGTTAGTCAGACAGATGTGCACTTTGCTGATTGTGAATCCTGCAGCCTCGTTCTGCACCAAAGATTGGTAATCCGAGAAGAGTGTACTGAGAATATCAAGGCTGAGCTGTGCAGCTGGGTACATCTTCACGATTTCGAACCAATATTTTGCTGGCTCTATAACCATCTTTAACCACTTATCTGGATTTCGCATAAGGATACATTCAAGTCCATTGAATGTCCTTAGTGTCGCACTCTCTAGCCATGCACAGATCTAACTTCCCTAGTTCGAATTCCGATAGCTCCCCAGATGGCCCGATCGCCCTTGGCGCACCCGTTGCAGTCGGTGATGCAGTTATCAAATGGCTTGTCCAATACGAAGTGCATATCGATAGCAAACAGTCTACGGAGGTGGGCTCGGCGGTGACCCAACGGGCATTTCCGTGAACATCGAACCTTTTGAAAAAGTGTCAAGGGTTCATTTCTATCTCTGTCATTTCAAAGCTCCGAGCCGTTGGTGTTCGCGTACAGACTATGAGAAAGTCGTTGGAAAGATGATGTTAACCTAGAGCCGAGGTTCGAAAGGGCCGGTACGGCGACAGTAATGATTAGATCTATGAGCTTGTCCTGTCTAAGGACTGATATATTCCAGATCCAATTTATACTTTGATGATATGCAAGACTATGGTCAATCTGCTCAGTCACCGAGTTCCGATGATCAAAATCATTGGTGTAGATAAGTAAAAGTCGTTGATTGCAAGGGTGGTTGTATCATTACTTAGCTCTACTTCGAAGGAAAAGCCGTATCAACGATCAGAGAAGGCACAATTTGATAGCTCAGCCGTAAAACACATCTTATTCACTTAAACAATAACGAAATTCTGTGCTCAACAAGTATGTCAAGATCATGAAACGCAAGATCGTTGGCTTCTACAACAAGACTCTTTCATTCCATATGTAAATCCTTATCTGTTGCTGCTGCCTTCATATATAGGGTATGCTAGGTATATCATGGCACCTTTGACGAATACCTAGAAAACAATTTTAGATTCAAAACGCTGACCAGGTAAATTCTTATGGCCACATGCGACCGCAAGTAAACGGCCAAGGATTATGCAAAGCCCATGCAATTCTGTTCTTAGCCCGATAACGTATGCAGACTTGACACTGCCAGATTGGTCCAAATCAAGATGCTCCTCAAGTCATGCTCCGTCCACCTTAATTATTGTGACCTAGCCGCCAATTCTTAGAAGAAAATTTGCGAGTGAGTCCTGACAATGATGATTGTTTTGGAATTCCTTTAGCAGGAACGATTTCAACAGAAATAAGTGTTTGTATTGTCAACTATCTAATCCCGCACTTCCGTTGTCCGTCTCCCGACAGAAATAGCCGTAATTTTGAATGCCCATCTTCCAGCACATGCAGTCACCAACTTATTGGTAAACCCGTCAGCGGTAGAGCCACGTCGCGACAAAGCCGTCTGTTGCTCTGATGGGATTCCTTGGCTAGCGATCAGCCTTACCCAACGCAGGGTCTGTTGTGCACGGTGAGTCAAATCTTGGACTGCCCGTCCGTCAACAGTGCCTGATCAACAGACGGGAGCCGCAGTAAAACAGGGTGACGTATTGTACTTAAATTAATTGCTGAAATCTACTGTAGTCATGAGACGTCCAAAGACAAAGAAGCTTAAAAACAGACTAAAAAAGCTTGGTCTCGGTCCACTGTCAGGGGAGACATGGAACGTGGTACCAAGTACGGGCGACGGAACCCGTGGGAGGCGAGATGCGTGCGAATGCGAGAATGACAAAAAGAGCGAGAGGAATGCTGAACAAAGGCAGCCCTACGACATAGGAAAAAAAGGAGGGAAACGGAAAAGTAAATATTCTGAATGAATGCATGGATAACAGCTGCTGACTTGTAAAGTAGCATCATTCAAATGTTAGAGAGAATCTGATGCAGACTGATTTTTTATTTCTGAGCTGCAAAGGATATGCACAGATTGGATCAGAGTCATTATCCCATGCTCGGGAGGAGGAAATATGCAGAGATGTGTTTATGGCTTGGCATAGATCTCTAACAGATAAGCTGGATGATACGTGACGATAAGTCTTTATCTGTTACTAGCCTATCAGATCGTCTCTTCTCCCAGCGCTGGAAATGACCCCTAAAAGTAGGCCCCGGTACAGTGGTTTCAGCCCCTATAGCACAACCAATCAAATTGCCCCTCGGTCTAGAGTCCCTCCGCCTTCTCACTGAATAACAAAAGTGGATACAGCGGTCTTCGGCCTTCACTTCACTGCCTGATGCCTCAACAACCAAACGAACCAAGACCGTGAGAACCGCATTGCGAGACAAAGATTGCTGGTAACATGGACGTCACCAAACAAGACGAGCGGCCTCGTAGATGCCGTGATATGTCTGGCCCCTTTTCGATTTTCTCTCTTATATCTTCATCACTTGCCATTCCTGGATTCTGCATCCATCATCTCTTACAATACTCCGACTCTCACACCATCATCACATCACCACAAACTATTCATCACATCGACACAGCATACAAGAAACAGACAGTTCAATCATCTCTGTAGTCATCTACAAGCATTGAAATAGCCTGACTCTACTTGCCGAAATAAACCAGAACCTCCGACCAAACACAAACCCTCCCGGGGGCCTCAATACCATGGCAAACCATTCCGAGGCCAGTACCCCAGGGTCTGGACCATACGAGCATATCCGAGAAGACTTGGGAAACCTCGCTCGCCAACTTACACAAGTCTCTGGAACGATCAATGAGGAAATCAAAGCTTACAACCCAGATAAGGGTAGTCACCTCGACCCCAAGTCTCCCACCTTTGACGCTCGAGCATGGATCAAGGCACTCATCAAGCTATCTGAGTCGGATCCCCAAGCAGCCCCTTCTCGCTTTCTGGGTGTGGCATTCAGGAATTTGAGTGCCTACGGAAGAAGTACCGGGACGGAAAGCCAGCCCACGGTTTCCAACATTGTTGTAGGCGCCATGGCTTCTCTGGCAGGGCTGGTGGGAGCGAGGCGAAGGGGGAAGCGTATCGACATCTTGAGGGACTTCGAAGGTGTCATTGAGCAGGGCGAGCTTTTGCTTGTTCTTGGACCACCAGGTTCCGGGTGTTCGACATTTCTCAAGACGTTGGCGGGTGAAACATTGGGATTCAAAGTGAGCCAGGATTCATATCTCAACTATCGAGGTAAGTTACCATACTATGACATTCAACAGAATAAGTGTGACATTCTCTAACATTTCCTAGGGATTGACCCAAAACATGTCAGGTCTTCCCTTCGAGGTGACGTGCTCTACAACGCCGAAGTCGACTCCCATCTCGCCCATCTGACAGTCGGTGAAACTCTTTCTTTTGCCGCACGATGTCGGTCGGTCCGTCATGTCCCTGGTGGTTTCTCCCGCGAGCAAGCCGACGACATGATGCGAGACGTCATGATGGCTGTCTTTGGCATCACGCATACTTTCAACACTCGCGTCGGTGACGACTTTGTCCGTGGCGTTAGCGGTGGTGAGAGGAAGCGTGTGAGTATCGCAGAAGCTGCCCTCAGCGGCGCCAAGTTCCAGTGCTGGGACAATTCAACTCGCGGACTGGATAGTGCCAACGCCATTACTTTCTGCAAGAACTTGAGGTTACAGGCTGATCTAGTCGGCGTTGCTGCTGCTGTCGCTATCTACCAAGCTCCTCAGAGTGCCTACGAGGTAAGTTGACGCATGTCTCTAACTGAGTCTCTGCTGATTTGTCACGTCAGCAATTCGACCGAGTCACTGTCCTCTACGAAGGAAGGCAGATATTCTTTGGCAGAACATCAGAAGCCAAGGCTTATTTTGAAGGTCTCGGATTTGAATGTAAGTAGCACAACAACAGGCAATCAGCAATTCAGGCTAACACAATTTGCAGGCCCCGACAGGCAAACGACTCCCGACTTTTTGACTTCCATGACAAGCCCCGGCGAAAGACGTCCCAAACCAGGCTTCGAAGACAAAGTCCCTCGTAGTCCTGATGAGTTTGCCGCAAGATGGAAACAGTCTCAAGTCAGACAGAGTCTCCTTGACGAGTTGGATAGATACGAGGAGAAGCACCCCTCCAACGTCCGCCTCCAAGAGTATAACGAATCTCGTCATGCTGAGCAGGCCAAGGGCCAGCGTCTCAAGTCCCCATACACAATCTCGTACCTCCAGCAGGTTCGCCTGACATTGTGGAGAGGCTATAGACGGTTACTTGCCGACCCCGGGTTTACAATCGCCTCTCTTCTCTTCAACATGATTGTCGCGCTTCTTCTGGGTAGCATGTATTACAACCTGTCTCCGGATACTTCGTCACTCTACTACCGTGGTGGTATTGTCTTTTTCGCCATTCTGTTCAACGCTTTTGCTAGTCAGCTGGAAGTCCTTACTGTTTACGCTGAGAGACAAGTTGTCGAGAAGCAGCACAAATATGCCTTCTATCACCAGTCGACTCAGGCTATTGCCAGTTACCTGATTGATTTGCCGTACAAGACTGTCAACATGATTGTCTTCAACCTAATCATCTACTTTATGGCAAACCTCCGTCGAGAAGCAGGTCCTTTCTTCTTCTTCTGCCTGACAACCTACGTTCTCACCCTCGTCATGTCTTGCCTGTATCGCTGGCTGGCAAACATCACCAGAACTGCTTACCAGGCTATGGTTCCCAGCGCAATTCTCAGCTTGGGATTGATGATCTACACGGGATACACCATCCCGGTAGATTATCTTCCTGGGTGGTCTCGCTGGATGAACTATATCAACCCATTTGCATATGCATTTGAGGCGCTTATGGCCAACGAATTTCATGGTTTGGAATTCCCCTGCGCGGAGATTATCCCTCGTGGTCCTGGCTACGAAGACCTCCCCATCGACTCTCAAGTTTGTTCTTCTGTTGGTGCTGTTCCTGGATCCACCACGGTTAGTGGAGATAGCTACATTGACCTGACATTTCAGTATTACGAGGCTCACCGCTGGAGGTAAATTAAGTTCAATTCATGTCAAGAAAAAAGGCAAATGCTAACAATTGTAGAAACATCGGTATCCTCTTTGGCTTCCTCATCTTCTTCTTTGCCATGTACATCATTGCAGCTGAGTATGCCAAGCCACCCAAGAGTAAGGGCGAAGTCCTTGTCTTCCCAGCTGGCAAGATGCCTCGCCTTCCTGTCAAGGGCGGTGCCGATGATGTCGAGCTTCAAATTCATACTCGCAATGATGTTGTCGACTCTACCGAGACGACAGTTGATGGAGATAATAGCTCTGGCTTGTTTGCTGGCCGACAAGTATTCCACTGGGAAGATTTGTGCTACGATATAAGCATCAAGGGTAACGAGCGTCGCATTCTTGATCGGGTTGACGGCTGGGTTAAGCCTGGTACCTCGACGGCATTGATGGTCAGTATTCGTTTCGCCAACCCTCAGACATGTGACTGACAGACAAATAGGGCGTCTCTGGTGCTGGAAAGACTACCTTGCTTGATGTTCTCGCCAGCCGTGTAACGATGGGTGTTGTTTCTGGCGACACTCTCATCAACGGTCTGCCCACAGACTCTTCATTCCAGCATCGCGTTGGCTACGTCCAGCAACAGGATTTGCATCTTGATACCATGACTGTTCGTGAAGCTCTGGAGTTCAGCGCTCTCCTGCGTCAATCAGCAGAGATCCCCAAGCAGGAGAAGCTAGACTACATTGACTACGTTATCGACATGCTCGAGATGCAGTCTTTTGCCGATGCCGTTGTGGGTGTTTTGGGAGAGGGTTTGAACGTTGAGCAGAGAAAGAGACTGACGATTGGTGTCGAACTCGCTGCCCGCCCTCAGTTGTTGCTATTCCTTGATGAACCGACTAGCGGCCTTGACTCCCAGACGTCTTGGGCCATTTGCCAGCTTATCAAGAAGCTCACTCGAAGCGGGCAAGCTGTTTTATGTACCATCCATCAACCGTCTGCTCTTCTCTTCGATCAGTTTGATCGCTTGCTATTACTCGCACCCGGTGGCAAGACCGTCTACTTTGGAGGCAAGTCAAACATCCGCACGTCGCATTGTAGTTGCTAATACTGTTGCAGAACTCGGACCTAAATCGAGAACTCTCATCGACTACCTTGAGCGCAGCGGAGCTCCCAAATGCCCCGTTGAGGATAACCAGGCTGAATGGATGCTTCAGGTTATCAAGCCCCGCACAGACGGCACTGAAGGTATTGACTGGCACAAGACGTGGCGAGAGTCCCCTGAATTCCAAGAGGTCAAGACTGAGCTCAACCGTCTTCGTGGACTTGCCGGTGCAGAGAAGAGCGTTGATGCCTCGCAGACTGCCGGCGAGGGATCTCAACACCGCGAGTTTGTGGCATCCTTCTGGACGCAGTTTATTCTTGTTCTTGACCGCACCTGGAAGCACTTTTGGCGCTCACCCAGCTATATCTGGTCCAAGATAGCCTTGATCTTTATCGCTGTGAGTATCACACCGGAATATATTGATCATCCACTAACACGACACAGTCCATCTACATCGGTTTCAGTTTCCGCGCAGAAAACTCCATGCAGGGTTTGAGCAATCAGTTGTATGCCATTTTCATGTTCCTTGTCATGTTCAACAACATCAACGAGCAGATCATGCCTATGTTTGTTCCTCAGAGATCTTTGTATGAAGTCCGCGAGAGACCTTCCAAGATATACAAGTGGACCAGTAAGTACCCAATCCTTGACATGATAGCAACAAAATCTAACAAATCATAGCTTTTGTTCTGTCCAACATCCTTGTTGAAGCTGCCTGGAATACCTTCATGGCTGTAATCGTCTACTTCTGCTGGTACTACCCAGTTGGATTCGTTATGAACACCACTTCCGAAGATCAAACTGTGCGAGGCTTCCTCGTCTTTCTGTTCTTGTGGATGTTTATGCTTTTCACGAGCACATTCTCTCACTTTGCTATTACTTGGGTCCCCAACTCCGAGATTGGCGGTGTCATTGCCAGTCTTCTCTGGATGTTCTGCTTGGTCTTTTGTGGGTAAGTTCGCCTAGATTCGTTTCTGTGTGAATCATTGGCTAATAATCTCAGTGTTGCAATCCCCAAGACAGAATTCCCTGATTTCTGGACTTTCATGTATCCCGTCTCCCCAGGCACATACCTCGTTGGCGGAGTCATGTCCGCCGCTCTCGCCGGGGCACCTGTAACCTGTTCCGAGACGGAGATTCTCGAAGTCCTTCCTCCTTCCAACATGACCTGCGGCGATTTCATGGGCCCATTTGCCGATGCCACCGGTGGTGTTGTCATCAACCCTAATGCAATTGACACTTGCAAGTACTGTGTCATCACCACTACTGATCAGTTTTTGTCTCGGTTTAATATCTACTACTCTGACGCCTGGCGAAATTTTGGCTTGCTTTGGGTGTACATTCTTTTCAACGTCGGTGCTGCGATGGGTCTTTACTGGCTCTTCAGAATGCCCAAGGGCAAGGGTCATAAGCGTGCTTAAGCACGGATTTGTCGGCGAAGGGGTTTGTTGTTCGACGTGATGGATTAATGGTTCGATAAATTGCAAACAACGAGAATAAGATTGGACACGCATCTTTTGGTAACAAAGTATAACATAGACTATATGGATAAACGGAGTTGAGATTGCTTGACTAGATTGGTTAGTATCAAATACGCAATAAACTACATAATGAAACTTGGTCACTCTATGTCTGTGATCTATGATAAGACCCATGTCGACAAACTATCCATCGACATGGCATTTTCCATCATCGGCAGTCTCCAAACACCTACCTGTTGTATCAAGATGCATGGAACGACGTCGGCATCGCCGAAGCCTGTGCATACATATGCAGGTATTTCGGCTTGATCCTTTCGGCTTTCAACCTTGTAATTGAAGTCCGGGAAAACTTGCGTCATCGCTTATAGTATCTCAACAGGGGATCGTATAGTATGTTTAAGTATCGGAGTGGTAGGATGGCTTGAGATATCATTTTCAGAGATGATAAGGGGAGGTCATGACCAGGGTTTGTCTGCTGCTTCTTGTCTATCGTAGTAAATAGTTCAAGAAACGGACAATGTTTTCATCGACATAAAGATATCAGGGAACAAGTCTCATTCTTAGATGTACATCTCGATAGTTCCATTCAATAAAGTAATGAAAAGGTATATTGAGAAAAATGAATCCAAACGTCTAAGAACTCTAGGAAATCTATAACCAAACTCCTTCAAACACACCATACTATATCGTTTTGTGGTTAAAATCTTGCGGTGGCTCCAAATTCACAAAATCCGAATCGATGCCCCCCATACCGCCCATCACACCCATGTTATTCATGGTTCCCATCCCGCCGTTTGCATGCCAGTCAGGGAACACCCACCCGAAAATGTTTCGTAGATCAACTGAGTCAGCAGTCTGGAAATCAGATGCAGCCTCAAAGTCGATCGGGGTTGGGTAATCCAAGTAGTCTGACCCTGTTGGTGTGTTGAGACGAGGTTCGGCATTGACATCTTGCACACCTGAATCCAACGTGACAGGCGGTAACGAAGTCTTGCGATGTTAGCTGTGATTTACACCAAGACAAAATATCGCCTTACCATGTCGTAATTGAGATTCTGCGGAAAGCCTTGTGCCTCGCTTTCCCGAGCCGCGGCAGGTCGAAGAACAAGAGCACCATCATCCATGTTGACATCAGCAGGTGGTTTGGGTGCGGAAGTTGGTGGCTTGTTCTGCTGGGCTCTCCAGAAATACTCTCTTGCGATATGGGCAAACTCTGGAAGGATAGCTCCAGGGAGAGCTTGGTTGGATGCAATGTCCACCAGACTGAAATACCCGGCAGCTGAATCGAGGAGAGACATGTTCGTTCTAGATTCACGATGGGATGGGTTGTGAATGACCAGGTCAAAGAGAATGAAGACTGCCGAGACTGGAAGAACAGCAAGGATACTACGTATTGTCAGTAGGCATTTTCTATGAAGGGCTTTTCGACTTACAAAAGCGGAACATGGGGCTGGATGTCAATGTGCTTGGTCAATTCGATGACAGTTCTCGCGGTTCCCATGAGTCTCTGCTTGCTCATCTGACCCTTGTATCCTCCATCGCGGTTAAGATACAAGCTCAAACGTTCCAGCGCAATGATGAGGTGGTAGTAGCTGAAATGAATTTGCAGTGCCGCCAGACGAACATTCCTTGGTGCGGAGAGTGGGAAGTGCATGGAATCACCGGGTCTGAACTCGACAGGGATGGATTGCCGCCATTCTTCGAGAATATTGTTTACGTGGTCTAGAGTAGACTGGTAAACTTCCAGTGACCGAAGCGAAGCACTGATGGAGAAGAGTGACGTGTATGCAATTGATGTAATGCGTCCAATACGGATGAAGGCAACAAACCAGTTGAAGTCGCCGTATTGCGCTTCCGGGAAGGGAGGAATAACGCAGGCGATGTCTTCGTCAGGTATGATCTGAACGAATTAGTTGTTGTGCAAGATCAAAGGAAGAAGACTGACAGAACAAGTACGACTATGCATAGCCTGCTGCTTCTCAAGAGCGTAAATAACCCAGAACACTCGGAGATGCTTGGGTTCTGAGTTGAGGTTCTTGTGGTAACGTAGAGTGATAGCCATGCGAGCAGCATGGGAGATGAGGTAGTCATCAAACTGGAGTGCACAAGAGTTCATTGCATAGATTGACTGAGAAGTTAGACAAACTTCAGCTCTCAAGGTGCGGCACTTACCATTGCTGCCAAAGCCTGGGTCTTGTTAGCAGGATATTTGTAGTACACACACTGGAATACTAACCTGAACGCTTTCGATCGACTCTCGAGGAAGAATGATGTCGGCCATGTGGCTAAGAGATACCTGGAAGAGTTCCCATGATCGTCCTTTACCTGGTTCAAATGAACCTCCTTGGAGGAATTGACTGCCAAGAGCAAGAATGCTGTGGTACAAAGCTGAAAAGACGGGATTGCGGGGAAGGGTTTCCAAGAGGTCGGGGCTAAGTGCTTGGGCTTCGAATTCATCACGGTCAAGGAAGGGGTATACTGGATGAAGATGGAGAAAGAATGCTAGAAGAGGTCAGTGAGAGATTTTGATATATCAAGAGAAGCAACGAACCTTGTATGTATGAAGTTGCTTCCTCAGGGGCAATCCATTCAGCTTCGTTCGGCTTGTGGAAATGAATGGGGGGCCATGGAGATCCATTTGTATAGCCTAGACGGTTCAGGATAAAATCGTCAAGTCTCTTGACTACATCTTGAAGACGAGTATTGCCGATTTTCTCTGTCAAGGATGCGACCTTTTGTTCTGAGAAGAAAGCAAGGCCTGAGCTTGGGACTAGATGGTGTTAGAGGAGACAAACCAGATGAATCGGTGATGATTACCTTGCTCATCGGGGGCCTGTCATAAGAAATGATTAATAATGTTTTGAGAAGAGGAGGGGGAGGAAGAAGAAGAAGAAGAAAACGGGGCAGTCATACTGTAAACACGGTAGATTCATCAGGTAAAACAACATTCTGAGGGCCATGCTGGAGGACGCGATCGATAAAAATTTCACCGAGAGCTACTTTGCCCGAGGGCTGAGAACTGACGGGGAGAGTCTCAGGGACTACCGAAAGGTTAGGGTTAGTCGAGATGATACAAACTGCGAGGGGGCTCGACAAGGGGATCATTGGTACTCACCTCTGACTCGAGCTTTACGGCGAAATATACTGAAAAAACAAGGTTGACCACGTTTCTACTTATTGTGAATATGATGAAAACATCCAAATCTTCAAAAGGGACTCACTGCGCAGTAGGTACATGTCGGTGGTGTTCCGGGTTGTGTTTCGGGGACTGACCAGTGGCCATCAGAGTTAGCGAGAGACACAGGACCAATGCTACTGTACTACAATCACTCACCAATACAACGAATCTTGCGGTGCCTGCACTGATCACAGGTCTTGTTCATCTTGACAGCCATGTTGGGTCGCTCCATTTTGACATGTAACGATGAATGGTCAACAGCTGATTGATCTGGAGGAATTAGATAGGATTTCTGGAAAGAAATGGGGGGAACAAGCCTAGATAATATTGTTTCCAGCACAGGGTCTTATTCATTCAACCCGGATCGTTACTAAGATAAGGTAACGTTAGATCTTTGTAGAGGTGGGTTACTCCAGAGGGATTTTTGTCTAAAATCCTGAACACTAAAACGACGACAAGTCAAGACAGGGCGGCAATGCAAAGCGAGCACCACCTACATCATTGACTGTTTTAAAATGCGAAGGGCGTTTGTGCCTTTGGGATCACCTGCACGTCGCAAAACATACGAGAATTGACGAATGCGGCCAGATGCGAGCAAACCAACAAAGACAATCCTGCCACGAGGTTTCTTGGCAGGTGAATGGCCCTACAGAAAGTGTCACCAACGGCACCTGGGGCACATGTATCCGAACGGCCTTGTTTACCCCCTGTATTTCCAGACTCTGTTGCATAAATGTTCGAGAAGAATATAATGTACTGCTAGGATGGAAACAAGGGAATAAGATACGTACTGCACATGGTGACCGAGAGACTAGGTTCAATATTTGTTCCGGTTGGCAGTGAGGATGCGAAGCGCGGAGGCCGGGGAACCAGAATGCGAGAGAGAATGGGGGTGGGATGGACACACGCCCCCCCTCCTTCGGATGGTTAATGGCCTGTTTTCTTTGTACCTCTAGGCATCCATTAAATTGAGCCAATAGGCTAAAAACAAGCTTGGTTTGAGGCGTAATTGCCCGGAAGTGAATGAAAGATGAGACATGAGATAGGGCTTAGAGCCTTCATACAGTAGTCAAGCATCTGGCCTAACTCAACACTGCCCAATTCAATGTGTACAATACCGCCGTGCCAACACGCGTCTTCGTGTCTCAGCCAGGGAGTATTTGTCAGTGTCACATAAGCGAACATCTTTCATCCATATATATCATTGTCCTCATCCCGTTGATGACGTGAGAATACCCTCCGGTTCTTCCAGACATCATTCAGATCGTCGGAAGAATTATCAACAATTAGATTGACAGATGGTGTGCGCTAATCGCTCTTCAGCGTTGCAATCGGTTTTCCAGGGTTTTTTTGTTTGCCTGACAGGGGGGTCCCGGGGTGGCCGGCCCACGATTGTGAGCGAATTGCAGCCCCTGTACCCAAAGGCACTTTTTTCTTTTCTTTCGCAGAGACCCCCCATTTGTTTGAACAGGATGTGCCAGTCGTTTAGGCTGCTGTCAACAGATGGGGTGTTACAGCGTCTGTTCACTACTACTACACTTAAGGTCATTCTGAAGCATGGAAGATGCAACATCTCCCGTTGAGTAACCCCCCACTGTCAATGTGGCTTTACAGACCATCTTCGTAAGCACGCCAAAGTCAAAGGTCAGATCAGATCATGGCGGAAGGTCAAGATAAGCGACAGTAGATGCCGCAGCTTGACGTGGAGGTTCACCCACTAGTACTGTCATCGGGATCTGCCGACGGAGTTGCGGCCGTCATCATCCAAATCTCTCGGTGAAGAAAGTAGTGTGCCGATTTATGAGATTGTGTATGTCACACTTGGATTGCGACAGATGATGGGCGTTTTAGGTGAGAGCGAAATGTATGCAAGAGCTGGTTGAGGTTGGCGATGTCGGTCAAGCTGACGAAGGACGACTGCTTGTTTCACAGAGATGTAGACTGACTCTCCGTGATCGGCAGACATGACACGGCAGTGCTTCAATGATGACAGGCGTTGTCCAATTAGTAATTACCGGTACGTTCGGAAGAGATTGTCTCAGAGTGGTGGGTGGACTGTCTGTTGGCCTGCGAGTTCCAGTCTGTAAAACCCCAGCTGAATTGTCTTACCAAGACAATTATGGTGCTGGGGTCAGTGGATAAGGCTCTGGAGAATGATCTATGAAGCTGAAGACAGGAGACTGGCAGGCATGGCCTTTGCAATGATGTTGCTCAATACATGCATGGGTAGCTCGGAAACACAACTGCTCAGATATGGCGACAGCGGTAAGGCGAATAATTTCCATGCTCAGCTATGATTCAAGCATCCCTTACCCTTCAAGCTCTCCCCATCGTGCCCTGAAGATCATCACTAGCTCGTTTCTTTGGCGGAGGCGAGATCGGCCCCATTCCAGCATAAGTTAGAGGATCTGTTTCGATCTCATCCACCAATACCAGCCGGACAACCTCATCCCTTCATCAGTAACCCTTTCGTCGCTTATACTCTGGGCCCTTCACGACCTTCACCTCCTGACGCCCCGTATGCACTCCAGCAGCAACGTTCAACTTGAGTCCCTGTACTTTAGCACCTCCCTTTTCCAGCGCCCATATCGCCAATCCAATCCAGTTGTCACCTTTGTAATTCAGTATTCCCTCTGGCACATGGAAGTCAGTCTGCGGACCAATGTTACTAACATAACGACCGAACTGAAACCCGTTGACGTAAAGAAGCGCACGATGTGCCCCTGAACTTGTGCTGTTGTCGAAGGTGAAGGATAGAGGAATATCGTATTCATCTGAAGGGTAGTTCAGAGGGAGCTTGGCTGTATAAAATGCCACCCCTGGTTCATCAATGCCTTTGAACGGGGATCCTCTAGAGAATTGACGCAAAGGGGGCGATGGGAGATGAAAACCTTGTCGCTCGTAGAAGAAGCCTCCCTCGTTCAGAGGCCCCCGGAACTTATCAATATAGTCTTCTCCGCCGAGGTTGCCTGTCAATTTCCACTTTGAAATGGCAGTTTCCTTTCCCGATGCTGATATGACTGCCCAGTCCAAGATACCTCGAGGGATCTTTTGCTCATCAAGGCCGGGTGACCAGTTACTACTCCGATTAGCCATGCTCTTTTCAATTGAGCAGCAAACTTACCCGTGATAACCCATATTGTCAACAATCACCGTCAAGATATGTTTGCCCTTGCGCAGCTTAGGCAACTTGTAAGTTGAGTTGAAGTTTGTTGTAGCATCATTCCCTGTAAAGGAACCAAGAAACTCGTCATCTAGCCACACAGCACTTGCAAACGCCCTGCCTCCTTGAGTCCACAACTTGAGTTGGCTTTCTGATCCTTGGGCAGTAAAATGTCCACGGAAGACGAATGCACCAGCATGAAAGCCGTAGTCTGAGCCGTAGAGGGATACTGAGTTCTGAAGAGGAACGTGAGGGTTATTGTTACTCTTCACATTCGCCACCGGCCATTTGCTATCGTCGTAGTTCTTGCTGATTTCAGGAAGGCCATCAATGTAGTGCCAATCCAGTTTCGACAGGTCAGGTGTTCTTATGTCTGGAGACTTGTAGTTGACATTGACCACCCAATTGCCGAGTTTCGACTTTTTATACTGCGCTAATTTCCCGTTCAATAGTAACTTGGACGTCTTTGATGGTACGCCAATGATTTCCAAAGGAATTGAGCGGTTGAAGTCGGCCTGGATCGATAGAGTTGAACCCTGGATTGATACAGAGCGGACTAGGTACCCTCCATTGACGATTACAGACTCAGGATTCATGATGGATGTTCCATATGGCGAGTTGTCTCTACCTGGCAGGTCTGGAACCCAGTAGTTGTACGCCGAGTTGCGATCTGGACCGGTCAGCGCCATCGTATGTATTTGTGAACAACTTACCGATTAGATAAAGAAACAGGGAGCCTGATTGAACCACTCGTCGTGTAGGCGACGTCTTCCACTGCAGAATGCCGACATTCTTCTTTGCCTCAAACTTGACATCCTTGCCTTCTACGAGCTTGAGCTTTGAGGCGTTTTTAATAGCCACCTCATGGAGCTCATCTGGACCACCATAGAGAACAACGACGGTCTTGGCTCCAAACGTCTTCCATGTGAACACTTCTGCTGTAGAGTACAAAAGGCTGTATTTACCGACTGCATAGTTGACCAGATGTATCTTGGAGTCTCGTCTGTGCAGCGACAGTGATCCGCCCAGCTGTGGAATCGTTAAAGCGCCTAATGATGTTTCAAGGGTCAGTTTATAAGATGCAGAAGTAGTTGTTCTGTAGTCGGAGTGCCGGACTACATAGAAGGCTTCGTCTTTCTCTCCGAAAAGAGGTGTAACGGCGATGGCGTGGTTATCAGTATACTCAGTAGTAGAGAGGTTGCTGGGTGTTGACGTGGTGTATGCGGGAGAGACTCGCAAAAACTGGCCTTGGAGTTTGATTTCCGAGTACTTCTCTCTATCAATGCGTCTGTCTTCTCTTATAGCCTAGTACTGTTAATCAAACACCAGGTCTCACGGGTCTTGCACCTACAGCGCCGTAGTCATATGATGTATAGCCATCATGGTGGCCAAGGTTTCCCCAATTGGTTCCCCCAAAGGTCTGATACATTAGCATCGAGTCTGTCATGAGAGGTCTACTGCATACCATATAGATACCAAACAAAGTGACGCTGGCTGCGAGGTTGTTCTTATAAAAAACTCGGGCAAACTCGTGGTTGGTCAAGGCAGAACATTTCTCGAAACCCCAGCCGCCGGGAGGATCAAAGGCACCTCCTTGAAACTATGAGTGTTAGCTAAATCCATCGGGAGTGATGGCTGTAGTACCTCAATTATCGAATACGGCGTAGAAGGGCTAACATTCAAATGCTCCTGATACCATGTGGTCGGTAGTTTATCTTTCGGCCATGTTTGAGGATTGGCCTAGACCGTCAGTCAACTTTCTCAGGGATTGGCAGGCAAACTTACGCAGTCAAACCCAACAGGATATCCATCATGACCCTAGTAATGTTAAATGAAGCTCACGATCAAACACAGAACTTACATAGATGTCAACAGCCCCAGGACCTGACCCGGGGGCACCTGTCCCCCCCTGCCACGCGTCGTTGTTGACAAGAGGCACAACAACACCAGCATTCCTGACCTGGTCGTTGACGTATTTCAGATATTTATGGTTGGGAAACTCGACGTCCACAGCAGCACTGTACTCATTCTCTGGCTGGAACAGAATCACCGGTCCCCCGTTCGTGATCTGAGCTTTGGCGATGATTGAGCAGATGTTTTCCATGTAGCTATGAATTGTCAGAATAAGTCCTAGGGTCGAGTCTGTTGGCTTACTTGTCAGTGGCTTCCAGATAATCCGGAGCATCCGTTCTCAAGATCCCCTTGACTCTCTGTAACCACCCTGGAAACCCTCCTCCACTGACCTCGGCATTGATGTATGGGCCAGGCCTCGCCAAGAGATACAATCCAGTCTGTTTCGCAGCATCGATCCACGGTTCGATATCAAAGACACCGTCCGCGCGAAATTCTCCTGGTTTCCCTTCAAGTAGGGCCCAATCGACATAGAATGAGACCATGTTGAATCCTGCCGCTTTGACTTTTTGAAAAAGGTCAAGGTAGAGCGACGGAACTGGAAGGCGAAACGGGTGCATCTCTGCGAAGAAGATGGTTGCTCGCTCTCCATTGATGAAGAGAGAGTGTTCATCCCATGTTACTATATCCTGTAGAGGGTCTCTCTGTTCAAGGCCTGCGATGCGAGCCTGGCAGTTGAGGGCTGCCAAGGCAGAAAGTATAATAGTCGAGAACTTCATCGTTGCGATTTCCAAGACTATGCTATGGAACCCATTGAGTCAGAGCATGGCCCCGAGACGAGCCGTATTTAATCCATTGCAGCTGTGCCACACGGGTCATTTCTTCACCTCAGACTACTATGACTTCACAATGCTGTAGATGCAACTCCGGGTATTTACTAGTAGAGGCATTGGTGGACTAATCGAATTTATCCATCAGCAGGGCAGTTGCTCCTCGGGGCCAGTTGTAGCGAGGGGTTTGCGGGGTTGAAATGTCGTGACATGGGCTGGATTCGCTCAATGATTGCTGATCATGACATGCATGCTTGGAACAACAGCCGATGGAGGGTATCTTCACACGCGGATCACGGCTGAATCAGGAATATTCCAGGTCTTTTGCCGTGGAATCTTCGGTATTTTTGTGCGGTAGACTCCGATGCAGATGCCTTTTCCGAAAGGACAAGGTTGTCGCTGTCGACTGTATCTGCTACTTCGTGCATGAGTCTTGACTCCTCCTCCTTTGCCATTCTGCATGTGTAATATTGTTAATTATAGTATTATTCTATCTATTGTACCCTTGAACAAATGAGAAACACTCGGCCTTCGAGTAGCTTTTGATAATTTATCCCCTCCGAAACGCCTGTTCTCTTTCTTCTATATATTTGTTCAGGCGATCTTGACTACCACCCTGCTTTTGGACGTGGTGATTGGCCACTACTCTGACTGCTCTTATCTTCCTGGCCTTGAACTTCATGAGTGACTTGCACCTCATTTGAAACAACGATGCAGTTTGACGGGTTATCCCCTGTCGCTTTTGTGGCGTAGACCTTCATATCACGCAGTTCCGTGTGTCCCATGATTCGTTCCTCGCTATCGTTGAATGTCAGATTTGCTGTGATCGGACTTGTTGAATTTGGCCCACGTCGGCTTCGACTCTTAGTACCGCCGCCGCCCCCGATAGTTCGGAATCCAGACGGTGTTTGGTATGAGGCTTTTTGTGATGATCGAACCAAGCTTCCGAAGAGAGGTGTGAGCCATGTCCGGAAGAGGGGGAAGAGCAGCGGGAGGTTGGTTGTGATGACGGCGACGAAGGCTTCACGTGTACCCCATGCTCCAGCGAGTTGGGCACCATTTACAGGGTCCTAGTTATGTCAGAGAAGTAATGTGGTTAGGGGCCGTCGTACTCACCACTAGAACAAAGGCACTCTTGACGATGGCGCAAACAAGAACAAAGATACCCGCACCAAGAACGATGGTTGAGGCGATCTTTTTGATGGTTTTCAAACTCGACTCCCATAACATAGGGACCGGAATGGCAATTAAATAGATATCGGTGATGACGTTGGCTGCGAAAGAAACCCAGACAATGGGTTTGGAGATGGCAGGCTGGCATTTGTCTAATCCAGTCAGTATACGCCCTTCATCTATACATGATAGACCTACTGCCAGGGTTTGGATTGATTTGCCAGTAACGTTCGAATGGAATGCAGGTGGTAAAGATGGTGAGCAGGGCGGCAACATATGTTCCGATGACTAGACCAAAGCCAACATAAATGCGCATGCGGTAACGTCGCCCAAGGCCGTCCTGTCATTGTCAGTAAATACTAGATGCTACTCATAGAGTGTTCTTACCGTTAATCTGGTATAGAAGAAGAGCATCGACATCTTGAGTGCCCACATCAATGATCCATAGATTGTCCAGCCAGCAACTTGAATCTTGGAACCAATAATCCTACCATCGACATGTCAGTCGCTACAGTGCCTTGTGCTTGACCATGCAACCCACCTGAGCTCATATTCGGGATCGTTCGGGGACAAAGCAGATCGTTGTGCATCCGTCATGCCATTGTTAGCCATGCCTTGGGCAACATGGCCAATGTTGTGGGCGAGACTGGTCTGAATAGTATAAAAGGCCTAACCAACAAACATCCCATTAGTAAAACATACCAAAAGATGACTGGCAAGGGAACCAACAATAGCAATCCACATAAAATAATCCTCAGGGTTCAATCCGCTAAGACCAGCAGCTTTGAGCCGTGCATACAACCGTAGAAAGGTCGAAGCAATGCCGATGGAGTAAAGGGTCCAGGATTCGATCGTGGACTGCTGCAACGCTGCAGCGGCAGCTTGCGCGGCAGCGATAGCTGCGTCCGTTGACATGGTAAGGAATGAATGGAATGCCGAATAATGATACAGGTCAGATCGACATGACAGATGACAGACAGGGAAGAAGAGAGGAATCAAGGGATAAGAGACAAGTTGTTGGATAATGGATCCATTTTGTATATAAAAAAAAAACAGAACGACGTATGCGTGTCTTGGAGCGAAACAACGACGGACCAACTTTCTTCAACACAGTCAAGCCTCCTGCACCCCTGAGCTCAAAGCACTCGAGACGAAAGGACAAATCCTTCTCACTGTAGTGTCCGATTAGTAGATGCAAACTAGTTTAGACCGAGGCATGTGTTGGACCTTTCCGTCATGTACCCTCTTGCAGGACATGTTTGCGAGATGGACAAAAGGTTTGTCATGAAATTACTTGGCCCGACCCGCAAAATACGGAGGATCAACACGGAGATTTTTAGTCTGAGCCAAGAAGTGATAGTGAGCGGGTCGATTGGTGGAGAGGGAACAGGATCGAATGCAGAGGGATTTTGCGAGACGCTGGTAGATGATGAGATGGGAATCACTTGAAGAACCATTCAACCGTTCCAATGAATTTGCTGCAGTACATATTAAAAGCGGCTGATAAAAGAGTTAAGTTGGCTTCAAACCTTGACAAGAACTAGGTTGAGTAGTATCAACACGATCCCAAGATCAACATCAGTGACATTGCGTACCTTGCCGATCCGGCACAACTTCAAGGATTTCCCGAACATGGTCAAAACACAAATCTTCTCGATGGAGCACCATTGCATTAGTTGATTAGATCCATGTAACAGGTCAATGCAAAAAGGCCAAGCAGTCCCTGGCCTCCCACTCACCACAACTAGTTCAGTCCAACGCTCAAGGGTCCTTCTGTTCTGATACGATTATCTACTTTTTTTTCCAATCTGTTTGATCTTAATCCTGGCGTGCCTACGAAACTGGGTAATTCGGAAGTTGTGGCAACGCGGCTAGATCAATGCACATGGACTGGACTGCCCCCAGTACATCCTAGTCCAACATCCATTGATTGACTGTTTTTAAAACTGTTAAATACTCTCTCAACTTCCTTTCATTGACGAACCTTCCTTTGACAGCCAGCCCACATCAAGCTAGACGATACTCGATAGTCAATTTCCTCCGAGTATCCTTTCGCCTTTCTCTTACCCATTTATCTGTCGTCTTGCAAAGCGGATCACAATGCGTTGGTTCCGACTTGACGCTGTAGCGGCCGTTGCCGGCTGGGCATTGACTGCGTCGGCCGCACATGTCGGCGTTCCTCGTAATGCTCTGTCGGGCGAGTGTACTGATAACAACGATGTGGGAAAGTTGGGCAAGAAGTTGTCTCCCTCAGCCAAGATTTATTTCCCTGGCTCGGATGAATTTGAGCAGGCTTCAACGAGATGGTCAAACCTGGCTACTCCCAAAGTGAACTTGGTTGTCGTTCCCGGCACAGATAGAGATGTTGTTGAGACGGTAAGGTGCAGTATCAATATAGATGACAACATTCACTGACGATTGCAGGTCAAATACGCCAACTCCAAAAACCTGCCCTTCCTTGCTTTCAACACTGCCCATGGTGCCATCACCACTCTGGGAAAGATGGATCACGGTATTGAAATCTACATGAACCAACTCAGCAGCGTCGAGATCGCCGCAGATGGCCAGTCAGTCAAGATCGGCGGTGGAACCGTCTCCAAGAAGGTCACTAGCGAACTTTGGGCCGCCGGAAAGCAAACTGGTGAAGCATCCCGAGCCTTTGGATCTGGTACAGTACGCTAATGTTGACAGTTACGGGAACTTGCGAATGTGTCAGCTACATGGGCCCTGCTCTCGGTGGTGGTCACGGTTGGCTCCAGGGACAATACGGCAACATTGCTGATCAGTTCCTGTCCCTCGACATTGTTCTTGCCGATGGCACTTTTAAGACCCTCAAGAAGAGCTCCGATCTTTGGTGGGCTATGGGCGGTGCCGGTCACAACTTTGGTATCGTTACCAGCGTAACATCCAAAATCTACGACATCAAGCACCGTGACTGGGCTATCGAGACTCTGATCTTCACTAGCGACAAGGTCGAGGAGGTCTACGCCACTGCTAACAAGCACTTCCTCCGTAATCAGGACGAAGGTGTCATTAACTGGTCGTACTGGGTTAACAACCCTGACGCAGACCCCAACAACGTGAGTTCAAGCCACACTCCAGGCTCTTTCGGATTTGTAACTAACCTTGCAGCCTGTTATTCTCTTCTACATTATTCAGGAAGGTGTCACTGCCGTCGACAGCACCATCACCAAACCCTTCCACGACATCGGCCCTGTCTCAGTGGAACCCCTGTCCGGAGACTACAATGACCTTGCAGCTTGGACAGGTATTGCCCTTGACTCTCACCCCTGTCAAAAGGACGGCTTGATCAACCCCCGTTTCCCCATCTACCTTGAATCCTACCATGTTCCCTCCATCAAGAAGGCCTTCAATCTCTTTGCCACAGAGACCAATGGAGACTCGCCATTCAATGGCTCTCTCTTCATGCTTGAGGGTTATTCCACCCAAGCCATGCGCAAGGGTAGCCTCAAGAAGTCTGCATTTGCCTTCCGCGAAGACAATCTCCTTCTCGCCCCCCTCATCACCTACCGTCCCGGAGATTCTGAGCTCGACGACCGAGCGGCCAGCCTTGGCAATGAGCTCCGAGACATTCTTCACGAGGGATCCGGTCGTAAAGACATGCACGTCTATGTCAACTATGCTTTTGGTAACGAGGAGCCCAAAAACTGGTACGGTGCTGAGAAGTGGCGTCAGAACCGTCTCCAGCACCTCAAGAAAAAGTACGACCCTGAGAGCAAGTTCAGCTTCTACGGACCCGTTGCTTAGAGGGATTTTTGAATATCCAGCTGGAGACGCATGCAGGTGGAAAGGGGAGATCCACTGCCGAGAGGCTAGTAGGGATGTTTTAGATGTACATAGATTATGAATCATGCCTGTACTGTACATGATCATAATATCAAAGACACAACACTGTTCATTGTTACCGTTTCATTCTCATCCGTAATGTTCTCATAGATGCTCTCTATTTGCTCGCATCAGAGGCAAAGTGCTGAAATCAAGTGCCAACATCGTGCCGGGCTTCAACCTCGGTTCCCAGTCCATGTCGGTGATAACGGATGTCGATCCCTTGAAGATCTTTCAACCATGGGTCCATCTTTTCATGCTCTTGTCCAGCCACCAAAAGCCCAAAGGCGGAAACCACATTTCTCTAACCCCTCAAAGTAAGGTACCTAACCTTAGATCCAGGGTCAGAAGCAGATTCTCTTCTCTCATTGTCTCCAATGGTGGATGCTATCCGTAAATGATGGAGTCGTAAGGATCCCTAGCAAACAGCCCGTCGAGGACGCTAATTCTGTCGCGGAATGTTCCCAAGCCTTCCGCTACGGCCCCTCGTTTGCCGTTATATTAGCGTCGGCCGCAATTAGTTTTTCTTTTCCCTTCCTCCAGGTCAGTACGCAATAGGAAGCGTTAGCCTTTGCAACAAGTGAATCTGGTCAGTTTTGCCCACAAAACGGTAGACTGGGCTGGGCTAATCATCAAGCTTGTGGTAATTACGGCGGAAATAGCTAGACAACTTGAGAGGTACGATACAAAAAGAGGAAGTGAAGCCGATGCACTAAAGAATTTCTTGACGTGTTGGTTCATGGACTACTGTTAGCTTGTCTTGTTGAACGTAGATGACGCTGCTGAACGGAAATTGTATGTCTCTTGTCATGTCGCAAAGTCTTTGCTCGCTTTGATCAAGGGTCGTCATGTGTGCTCCTACTACTTGTTAGATGGTCTCTCGTCCTACGCTTAGTAGGTTTCTCCTATCGAGTCAGTAGTTCGTTAGACACTTAACGTTCTCTATCGAATAATCGAGTCTAAGTGTGGCCTTATCAGTTAGCAAGTACCATGTCCCTCGTGTGAGCATTGACGCGGGCTGAGTTAGTCTTGTAGCCCTTCAGTATTCTTTGATCACTCCAGTCTGAGCGTTCGGAGCATTTTCCCGGGCTAGCACGAAACGGTGAGTGTCATAATCTAGCTAACTATCAGCTTTCAAAGTTGTCCGTTACTCTGTTCCCGTAGTCACAACACCGACATCTGTTTCTACGTTGAACATGTGGGAAAGCACTTTGCTGAAGCCCAGCGACAAGGGTTCATGTCAAGGATAAATATAACAAATTGAACAATACCAGAAATAAACACCAAAATGTTTCATTGAACCCATACCCAGTCCTTTGTCATACGCACGTCCCTTTCGCGAAAGGCTAGAAACCCTTTATGGAATATCTGGCCGAAGGATTCGAGCCAAGACAATAGACATCGGTGGAACGACTCCTCCAGGACAATGGATCTTTGTAAGATAATTGTCGAAGCTTGAGATCTCTAGTTCCTCCCTCGTGGCATTCCTCCCCACTGAGTGCTCACGCTTTACTCCTACTCCCCACCAATGCCGCTAGTCAAAAGGGCGGTTCTTCTATTACCGCGCGGTAGGTTGGACCTGATTACTCCTCTTTGTATTCTCTGTATGACTCGAGATATGATCACTCTAAAAAAGCAACTGACAAGGACCAGGGGTGATCTGCAGTGAGCAACATGGCAACAGCACTAAGGATTTTGCCATGTGGCAAGTGAGATGAAAGCAGCAAGTTTCCGGATATCTGGTCCTTAACGTGATGGTAGATATACAGTAGAAGCGTCAGTTCTTTTCCTATCACTATGGGGTACAGTCCTCATCAACGACGTTGACAAGATGGGGTTATTGTAGAGTATGTAGGGTAAGCTGTAGATAATTGGAATTTGACATCATATTTTCACGGCATCAATGATTTTCCCCTCTTTACCTGCGGCTATAAAGATGGCTCTGTTCATTTGAAAGGGTATAATCTCGTATATCCAATTGTCGTAACTTATTTAAAGGCAAAGAAATGCTGATGTATCTGGAACAAGCATAAGAGCTACACGTCCATCTCGACTGGAAGGTCGCATTACGTACTCAGGATACAACTCCAATTGAAAGCTACTTGTGAAATCCATTTCAATGGAATACAGGATGATATGCTTTGATACTCAGTGGTGTGACTGATTTTACGTTAAGTGCTGTCGGCAATCAGTGAATTAATCCATCGTTTTCCGATTGTGAGGCTGACGAGGACTAGCAAAAGATTGAGCTCACAACAACAGGTGCGTTCACTATCCTCTCGACTTCTCCAATGTTCTATAATGCCCAGTAACTCATTCCTAGAACGTCAGTGTTAGGGGTCGAAATATGATTTATTGCAAAATCTAAAACCTCAACAAGAAGTACTGTTGTCGATTATTGAAAGCCAGTGCTCAGATTACCAGATCTACATCCAGATTATGATACTCAAGACGCGCCTTTGAAACAGTTGGATTATATGTAGTAAACACATATATATTGCGTTCTTTCCAAGGTTACTAGATCATATACATGCCAGCACCCAAAACCAAGGCTGTGAATGAACGCAATCTGTTTATGATCGGCATAGTGGCGGGGCAAAAGGACTCGTGATCTCAATACAACCAGTAAAAACATTCCCGACCAACCCGGAAGGTTTCCGCTTCGAACAGAATGCCTCGTGGTCAGGAATGCCTTGACCAACTTGATTCAGCTGCCAAGTGATTTGGATATCAACACAGCCTCACTTTGGGTCATATAACCAGAATGGTGAGCTGCGCCATTTTGATTTCAAACCCTTCACCTAAAGTTGACGAGAAATGAAAGAAGGAGAAACATCTTACAGCATCTTATCAGCTTGCGTGCATCAACGTAACTCATTTGAACACTCTGGCACGAGCGTGTTATCGCTTCTAGCGTCATGCCTTTCTCATTAGTCCACGAGAACCCTTGGACAAGGGAACGAATTAGCCTCGATGAAGCTGCAGTCGTAAGAGGCATCAACAGACCTGTGTATCCCTGAATCTGACCTGTTTGTCCAGAAGCACTTTGAACTCATTGATATTTTTCTTAAACTTCTTACACATCTTGGTGATAAGAACGGTGACATCAGCGATGAGACTTTAGCATATTCCGAATGGCGATATATCTGCTACCTTCGCTTCATTGATGGAAGAGGATACTGCCCGAGCGATTACGCACCTCCTTGGTAAGTCATGGATGGACCTTGGCCGTAAAGAGTAGCCTAACAGTTTAGGGACGTTGCCCTTATCATGTATCTCCATATCCTGTCACCATCCCGTTACCACCACTATATCTATGATAACCGGAGCCATCCCCAAAAAGGCGTCTTTGGGTTGGAGCATCGCCAGTTTCCTCTGATGAAACTTCTATCTAGTGACTGGTGTCCCAGGCGGACACTCAGACTCTGGAAGGGCTACAACACCCCTGGCCATTCCGCATGTCCAGGCCCTAATCTTGCGTATCAACTATGGCCATCTGCTCCGTGGAAATCGAACAGGCAGTCTGTAATACTCTCTGCTATCTCGAGTAAAAGGGCTAGTAGACCCCCTGATCGCGGACGGAAATGGTTGTCAACCACAGATACGAATTCACAAACCAGAAAGGAACGCAAACCAACTGTCGTGATGCACCAATCGTATCGCTGTCGTCCATCTGTCCCACGGGAGGGTTATAAAGTATGGGACATTGAATCATACACAGCCATTCGAACAGGCCGAGTTGAAGAACGATGTCGTAGTCAAAGCCAGCATGAGCAGTTCAACGAGATATGTGGCCTCCAACCTTGGCCATGTCTGCAAGACTTACGAGCAGAGCTAGAACATCAAATTTCATTCTGGAAGGTCATGATACATGCCAAAAATACGATCCCTGGATTTGTCACAGGATTGACCGAAGCCGTGACAGACTATGAAGAGTTCCTTGGTTTATTTGGTGGTGTACTTCCAAAGAAGAGCCAACATGGAGTGTATGTATCAAAACTCGATCCCAAGAAGCAAGAGGCTTCTCTAGAGAAAGGCGCGGCACAACAACAACCCTTGACTCTGCGCTTCTCTCGCCTTTTACCACCAACACTCGAAGTTGATTTTCTTTGGCAAACTCACCGGCTTTTCCCAGCTTTATACTGGATCTGGTCTGGCGAAAAGGCCGATTGGGTCATCGACATGCAGCCAACAATGGGCGAAGAGGCAGGTAAAGTTCTTCTAGGCTACACAAGAGAGCAATGGAAGATGAGAACAGGAGTCAACTGTCCTGAAGAACACTCAATCGATCAGTGGTTCACCCAATATGTTCCAGTAGCGGCCAAACATGCTGCCGCAAATGTTAGACGAACTGATTTGCAGTGTGTAGTATTGGGCCGAGATGCAGTCAGACAAAGAAGGACTGTCAGGAGAACAGGGCGTGGTGGTGATGATATACCTAGTGGTGGCGGTGGAGGGGATTACGGAGGTCCTGTTGGGGGTGACGGAGGAGGTGGTGGTGACGGAGGAGGAGGTTGTGGAGGGGGAGAGTAGCAGAGACCCTGACCAATCTTCATAGAGATAATAAAACAACGAGACAGGAGATGCCACATATAGTTAGAGTGACAGCTGGGAAGGACCAATGGATATAGTCACTTCAACATGTTATTCGTATATTAAGGCATATGGACAGCTGATACCATCATCACATACTCATTACCTCAAGCATTCCACGTAACCATCCCTCAATCTCCTCCATTTACAGCAAAGCTGCAGCGCCGATAGCCAAGAGAGCAACAGCTGGCTTGACACGGTCACCAGCAGCGGTGACAACAGGTGCCCCAGTAGCAGTAGGGGTAGTAGCAGACTGAGAGCAGGCAGTGGGCTCAACATAAGATGGTGAGTAAGGGTTGTACCCAAGACAAGCAGCATATTCGGCGGCACATGTGGACTGGTTAGCGCCAGGGGCAGTCTGGCAGCTGTTCTTGGCAGCATTGCATCTCGAGAGACATGTATCGGCGGTAGGCTGAGGGGCCATGGTCATGCTCGACATGCTTGACATGCTAGGAGCCATGGTGGTGGAACAAGCAGTGGGCTCGACGTAAGAAGGCGAGTAAGGGTTGTATCCAACACACTGGGCGTACTCGGCAGCACACGTAGCTCGGTTGGCGTCAGGCTTGCCCTGGCAAGCAGATCGTGCGTCATTGCAGCGCTGAACGCAGGTGTCGACAGAAGGCGCAGGAGCAGCGGTAGCGGTAGCGGTACTGGCAGGTGCAGTGGTAGAGCAAGCAGTTGGCTCAACATAAGATGGCGAGTAAGGGTTATATCCAACGCAAGCGGCATACTCAGCAGCGCAAGTGGCCTGATTAGCGTCAGGAGCAGTCTGGCAGCTGTTCTTGGCGGCGTTGCACCTGTCGAGGCACTCGTCGGCTGTGACCAGAGAGCCGAAGGCGACAGTCATGAGACCGAAAGCGTATGAGTACTTCATCTTGATGGTCTATCAGCTGTTAGCGAGTTGATCTTGCTATAGTTAGGAAGACATACAGAAAATTATAATAGCGAGTGACGGATGAACGAGTGTGCAGAGATTGAAGGACAGTAAATTTGGAAAAGGAAATCTCACGGGATGTATGTCTTTAAGTATACTTTAGCAAGGGAGAGAACAACAGAACTCGTATCGAGATACCCAACCTCGTATTCTTAAACATGATTTCATTAGACTCTGGGGAAGGTTGCATCCATGCGATAGTGTCTTGAACTAAGGGGTCACGACGACAAATCAGATCAATCACGTTCCTGACACTAATTTATCGTGTGAGTGCTTGTACCATCTACTGGCACGCGAAAGATTGTTCCCCGCCAAGTGAGGCGTTTGTCGGAGTTTGCGCGAACAGAGCCGATGACCCGATAGGACATGATAGAGTTAAGCTTTATATAAATGAAATCAAGTCTCTGGTACGGTTGCATCTGGCGAGTATCTGCCTGGGCAAGAACAGTAGCGATGATTTGTTGACGAGAATCTGCAGTAGCGTGAAATGACTGTCTCGGACCATCGCATCCGGATGAGACAAAGGGGAGCGAACAACCGAAAACAGGATATTTTGTGAAGGTCAGCGTTCGGCATAGAAGAATTTAGTAGAGATGAATTTTAGACAACAAAAAGGGAGCTTAAGACTGTTATTATAGCTTATAAACATGCAAATGCATTCCACAGCAGGGAGCCATCCCTTTAGTTTTTGTAGTATAACAAATCAGTACTAAAAGAAGAAGTCTTACGCATAGGCGGCTTGCTATTGATCAGTTTCGCGCTAAACACACAATAACAATCTGGCAGAGTTTGTAGGAACGGTTACTGGTGACGGTGTAGACAACTCAATCGTCTAATCAGTTGTTCTTCCATTCAATTTCTGGTGACTTATGCTTATGTAAAGACAGACCTGTTCACATGTCAATTGAACGTGATCAGACACCAAAACTCACCAAAGTAACAGAATGCTCTGATAATCAACTTCCAATGTCTACTAGTGTCGTGGGAGATCATTTCTCACGCTACCTTCTTTGCCAAATATCAGTTTGACAAAGCATCGAACCACTGATGAGATCTGAGAGGCGTGAGAAGAAGAAAAATCAAATGGTTTACCAAAAGTCTTCCCAACTTGCCCTCGGTGTACACCATCGTAGAATCCGAGGTTATGTAAGTCGACAGGGGCATTATCATCAACCCTGGCAGTACATGTTCAGTCAAACCAACATCTCGCATCAGTAAGCGCCAAACAAGACCTTCCAAGTATATATAATTCCCTGATTGGTAGGAATATCTTATACTCATGCATGTTTTGTGCATTGCCCGTAATCACATCATCTGATGTGAGCATGTGTCCTCCAGATAAAGACTTCCTCAGCCTGTTCATCTGACCTGGAGATTCCCTTAAATCACGCATTGGATGCTCTTGCTCAAACACTGAAGCGAAGAGATGGCGTATCTCTTTATTGCGGCGATTATATTCGTTGCTTATACTCTTGTCAAAGTCATTTACCGTCTCTACTTTAGCCCCCTCTCGCACTTCCCTGGACCCAAGATCGCCGGTAAGTTTGACTCTCTGGCACTAAATCATGCTGATCAAACAGCTGCTACCACATTATACAATGCCTATCATGACCTTGCCCGTGGTGGACAATATGTTTGGGTCATTGAAGAAATGCATCGCAAATACGGGCCCATAGTACGAACTCGCCCGGACACTATTCACGTCAACGATCCTTCATTTGTCGATAAACTATATACGCAATCACCGAAGCATCGCAGAGAACGTTGGCATACCATGATCAATTCTTTGCAGGCTGATGGCTCAATTCTGGCCACCAAGGACCATGATTTACACCGTCATCGTCGGGCAGTCCTTAACCCTTACTTTTCACCACAGAACGTCAGACGGTTATCGCCTGTTGTTGCCGGAACTGTGTCGAATCTGCTTCGCCGCATGGAGGGCTGGGCAAGAGACGAGGCACCAGTATCACTAAACATGGCCTTGAGGGCCGCTACCAAGGACGTCATCCAGACATACGCGTTTGGAGAGGGTGAGAAATGCCTGGAGATGGAGGATCTGAACGCCGATTTTTTCTTTGTCACTAATCCAAACCCTGTCAATCACATGGGCACACATATTCGTTGGTTGGCGGTTCTCTTGGGCAGTATCCCTCCCTCTATGATGACGACGCTGGTCCCTAGGATTGGGAAATTTACAAGATTCGTCATGGTAAGTTCGAACTTCAATCTCTAATCTTCCCGCTAACTTCAAAGGGTCTCACTTCCCAAATTGAAGAGTTGAAGCTGTCCGAAGTGCCACCAGACACAAGCACCATCTTCAACAGATTCCTCCAAGATGATATACCCAGCTCGGAAAAAGACACTATACGTCTCACAAAAGAAGCCGTGGTTCTTGTCATTGCCGGATCAGAGACCACAGCGTCAACTCTAGCAGCCATCATATACCACACCCTCGCGAATCCCAACATTCTGACAAAACTGAAAGCTGAGCTTGCAACTGTCATGCCTACAACAGACATGGTTGAGCCAGCCATCCTAAGCGGTCTCCCGTTTCTCAATGCTTTGATCCAAGAGTCTCTTCGTATGTATCCTGGTGCTTCCCATCGACAAGACCGCGCAGCCCCCGATGAAGATCTTTTTTACGAACGACCCGACGGTACGAGATTTGTGATTCCAGCAGGAACTGGAGTTGGAATGACAGCATATATGATCAACAGACACCCCAGCATTTATGATAACCCTGATGAATTTTATCCAGAGAGATATATCGAGCAGCCAAGCCTATACTCTCATCAATTTTCATTTTCCAAAGGCACCCGTCATTGCATAGGACTGAACCTCGCTTACCAGGAAATGCAAATGATAGTTGCTGGAATCTTTCGAAAGTATGATATTTACGATCCTTCCAAGGAAAGGCAGAATGGGCCGACGTTGGAGTTATTTCATACTGAAGAGAGAGATGTTGCCATGCATGGGGACTGCATTATGGCTTCGCAATATCCGGGGAGCAGAGGAGTGAGAGTCATTATTAGGAAGCAATAAAGGCCGATGATTCCAATTTGTAACCTACAGCAATACTAACGGCTGGTAACTCAACGTATATCAGTGAAATGGAAATATCATAACTGAATGGACGTATCATAAATAAAATATGGCAAATCAACAATCATCTTTTGCAGCCAGCTACTTATCTTCATCCCGTCCCGCTGCAAATTCCACTTGCTGCTTGCCAGTCACAGATGCCGACATCTGAATCTGGTGACTCAAGTGGACGACAACAGCATCGAACTTAGACTCCGTGGTCTCTACCATCACGGTGGTTATCTTTCCATTCTCCCACTCCATCGATACTGACCATCCGCCCTTGACTCGTATCCCTGTAAGAATCCCAGAGGACCAATCTTCCGGACAAGCAGGTAATATACGAATCTCAATAACTGGTTTTCCATCCAACACACGCTGCGTTGACTGAACAAGACATTCCACCACACCAGCACAGCCTCCAAAATTACCATCGATCTGAAATGGTGGATGATTATCCAGCATGTTTGCTAGTGTCGAGTCTCGCAGGAGCAGGTCCATGTGTCGTCCACATCCTTCAGCGTCAAATAATCGGGCATGTAGATTCAAAAGCCATGCTCTGCTCCAACCAGTGTGGCCACCACCGTGCTCTGCTCTTCTGTCAAGCACTTTCTTTGCCGCAGCCGCTAGATCAGGTGAAGCAATCGGATTAATAGAGTCGTCAGGGTACAGACCAAAGAGGTGAGAAACATGGCGATGGCCAGGTTCGTGTTCTTGGTAATCCTTCAATCCCCATTCTTGAATAAGACCATCTCTGTTGATCACGACTGGAGGAATTCTTGCCAGCGTCTCCATCACGCTGTTGCGAAGGTGATGGGACTTGTTTAGAATATCCGTGCTCCAGAGATACTGCTCCAAAGCAATTCTCACAATGGCCATATCAATCACTGACCCCTCGCATAGAATACCTGTCTCCCCAGATCCTGAGATGAAGGTATTTTCTGGCGACAACGATGGATTTGTGACGAGATATCTACCGCAGGCAGAAGGGATGAGAAAGTCGAGTAGAAAAAGCACACACCCCTCAAGAATTGGTGCAATACGTTCGTGAAGTTTCTGATCGTACTTGTGTTCCAACATCTTTACCATGTCAGTACATACCCAGACTCCTCCCAATGGCCATATGGTTGACGGCATCCATCGATCTTGTGGATCAGTATCAGCCCAGATATCCGTATTATGATGAGCACACCATCCTCGGCAGCCGTACATGACTTCTGCTGTCTTCTTGCCTCTCTCAGCCATTCTTTCCAACAGTGAGACAACAGGCATTGCACACTCAATCAAATCACACATTGTAGCAGGCCAATAGTTCATTTGAAGGTTGATGTTGATGGTGTACTTTGATCCCCAAGCCGGTGTAAATGAAGGATTCCATATACCTTGCAATGTCGCTGGTAATGCTTTGCATGAGTTTCTGCTTGACGAAATGAGGAGATAGCGACCATAATTATGATATAAAGCCATGAGGCCCGGATCGTGTCCATTTCTGATCCTCTGGTCTGTTGGTGTATGATACGCGTCTGGCCACATCCGAAGAGTCGTGCGATTATACAACTGTGTATAATCCAACCGATGCCGCTGCACCAACTCATCCCATGTACTGGATAGAGCGGAAGTGACATCCAAAGAAGCAACCGTCTCTGGGTCGCCATTTCGAAAGCTCGTTTGAGCCCCAATAATCATCGTGCATCGTGATGCATCCACGATTAGACAATTTCCAACAGCCTCAACATGCCCTAACCCATCATCACACTTTAAACCCAAAACAATAGCCAGCCGATTGCTATTCTTTCCGCCAGGAGTTGCTTGGAGAATAATTCGACTTCCCTTGGCTTCGATGCTGTCTAGGAACTCATTCGTTTCCCATTCCACCTCGCTAACCCTGTTGAGTCGAACGACAAAACGCGAACTTTCAGATGCCTCAAACCGGAAGGCCAGCACCTGATCGGGAAAAGTAGCGACAGCATCTCGACGGTAGGAGACACCCCTGCAACGGTATTCTACCGTGCTCTGTGCGTCGGTAAGATTCAGCCGCCGCTTAAAATCGCTTACTTCGGCGTCGCCATGTCCAAATTCCAAGGTGCATGTACCCAGTGGTTCATAGTGCCTCATACTCGCCGGCATGGCAAAGAAGGCTTCCTTGACAAGGTTCTCTGCCTGTTTGTGCTTTTCCTCCCGAATAAGTGTCCGTAGCCTATCAAGATTGCGGAGAGCATCCCTGGGTGTCCTGTCTTGCGGTCCGCCGTACCACACTGAGTCCTCGTTGAGCTGGATCATCTCGGTGGTAGTTCTCCCGTAGATCATGGCGCCTAAACGACCATTGCCAATTGGGAGTGCCTCAGACCATGTAGATGCGGGGGAATTGTAGTGTAACCACAAAGGGCTTGAGGGAGGATGCGAGTCGTCCATTAGGGTGTCCGTGCCGCCGAGCCGCTTTGGGGCCGTACTTTTGCGAATTAGTTTGGAGAGTAAAATGAGTTGCTGGTTGGAAGAGCGAAAAGGTTGGGCTTTGTCTGCATATGAACTGATGATGATCCTATGGAAATTATCCTACGGCTCATTACCCCAGACGCATAAAAAAAAGCCGGTGCGGGGGTTCGGTATACGA
The DNA here is from genome assembly GCA_013623525.1 of Fusarium dimerum. NCBI lineage: Eukaryota > Fungi > Ascomycota > Sordariomycetes > Hypocreales > Nectriaceae > Fusarium > Fusarium dimerum. The sequence goes on from JABGLY010000077.1 coordinate 127,220, forward strand.
GAACAGGGATATCGGGTGAATTCTCTCTCGAGCTTGCGGTTTGAGGAATCTGTTTAAAGGTCTGGTTGTTCTCTAGAGGTGAGTTGATCAAAGGATGCGTCCAGTTTTCGTTCCCTCCCTGGATCATGTTTATATGTACATTTAGCCGGCATCCAATAGTCAATAACTGCACTCATCGACACCATCAACTCAATCACCTGTTGGGTTTATAGATATCTCTTTAATTAGGCACAGTTGCTGGATTCAGCCACATGGATGTTATGATCGGCTATATGCGTGGTTTTATGAACATGGGAGATACACCACTTGACCCGAGGGCATGGAGAAGGATGTACATGGTAGTATCATGAAATGTTACTGCAGTATTGTTTCCTTGTGTTTGGCTGTACCCTTGATGTTGAGGGGTAACTCTTATATAATTAATCACCCTTCCGCTTTTCTTGCTCGATTCCTGCTATCAGGTTTTTTTTCTCGACATTGTATTGTACCTTGTCAGTATAACCAGGCCCAATCAGCATGGCTCCAGCCCTTCCAAAAGAGTACGTTGGTGATCAACACATCTACCAAGATGTGGCGACCGATGCGAACAAGACGGGTGTCACCGTTGAGGAAGTGGTTACCACTCGTATCACTGATGATCACCTCATCCTCAAGTCTGCCGAGGCTCTCACTCTCAAATCCCGTGCTGGCTTCCGTATCTTTCTCATCATGCTGGTCATGGGTGCCAACCAGGCAGCGTATGTCTAGTGTAAGCCATGTTCGCCGCAAACCGTCGCTGACTCTCGTAGCTACGGAATCGACTGGGGTGTTCTTAGCAGCATCAACTCAAACGATCGATGGCACGACTACTACGGTTTCGAGAACAAGGGCTCGACACTTGGTGTTATCAATGCTTTGATGACTATCGGTGCCTTCTGTGGTGCACCCTTCCTTTCCCTTGCCGATAAATTTGGTCGAAGAAGCGTCAATTTCGTGGGATGCTTTGGCACCGTTGTTGCCGCTGTCATCCAGGTCAGTCTTACTTTTCAAGACACAAGCAAAGACACTAAACTGATATCCATAGGCCGCTGCTCCAAACACTGGAGTCCTCATCTTTGGTCGTTTTGTCCTTGGTTTTGCCACCGCTCTCTGCACTAGCTCTCAGTACATCGCCGAAGTCAGTCCTCCTCATCTCCGTGGCCGCCTTGTCGGTATCTTTGGTGCATTCTTCCAGGTCGGTTCTCTTGCCGTCATTGGTATCATGATGGGCTTCACACACTGGGATAGCGATTGGAGTTGGCGAGGAGCTTTTATCATCCAAGCTGCATTCCCTGCTTTCGTGTGTCTTACAATTTTCTTCCTCTGTCCTGAATCACCTCGTTACATGATCATGAGGGGACAGAGAGACAAGGCTCGCCTGATGATCTCAAAGTACTTTACGTCTTCTGAGGATCCAAACCACCCTTTTGTGGATATGATGATTGCTCAGATTGATGAATCCATTGAGACAACTGCTGTTGGATTCCGAGCCACGTGGGATTTCCGCATCTTTTTCACGAAGGCAACTGCTTTCCGTACTTGTATCCTTCTGCTGTACTCTATCTTCCAGCAGTGGAATGGAGGTGAGTGTATTGCTTCTTTCGTCCCGGCGGCGCTAATATATCGCAGGTGGCATCATCGGGCTGTACTTGGACCCTGCCTTGGAGACCATTGGCATCACTGAGCCTCTCGAGGTCTTGGGTAACAACCTTGGACTAGTCGCCATCTATTTCGTCTTTACTCTTTTTGGTGCATACATCATTGAGTTGATGAAACGTCGCACTCTCATTTTTGTCGGCCTGGTCAGCATCATCGTCGCACAGACTGCTGTTACCATCACCAGTTGGCAGATTGATGTTCAAGGTGGTAATCGTGCCTTGTCTATCTTGACCGTATTCTGGATCTACAGTTTCCAAGTCTGCAGTGCCTCTTTCATCGCCACTATGCACAACCTTTACCCTGTGGAATTGCTCTCACTCCCACTTCGAGCCAAGGGTATGGCCTTGTACACCATGTTCCAGGGTGCCGCGGGAACTGTGCACAATTACGGTATCTCCCTGGGTATACAGAAGCTTGGCTACAAAATCTGGGCCGTTTACATTGTTTACAATGCCTTGCAACTCGTCGCTGCGTACTTTGTCTTTCCCGAGACTGGTAAGCTCAATCTGGAGGAAATTGATCATATTTTCGAGACCAAGGGGGCCAGACCTGTACCACTTAGTGTCAAGATTGCGGATGCCAAATGGGCTTCAATTAAGGAAGAGAAGAGGCGTGCCCGAAACAGAGAATCTGTTACGGAGCTTTGAGGATGCCGTAGGGTGTGCTAGGATAGCATAGCAGCAACTATACAATATGACGATATCTGCCTATCATGCAAATTAAAAATCAACACGAGACCATCTATATGTCAACTGCCATCGTGGAACAAATACATTACCTGCGTCTTGGTTCCCAGGCCATTCTTTCTCATCATAAGCGGAGAACTTCCAACTCGACTGTTGAACCAAATGGCCAGTTCGATTGTGGGCGATGGACTCAACTGCAATGTCAAAAGAATCTGATGGGGGTCACCCTGGCGGAGGATCTAGTTTCAACCAATACGAAGCCATCAACATCGGTCACGAGCGAGTTCAACATCAAGAAAATAGCATTAACATTTGATTATTGCGGGGGATGCATTGATCTAAACCTTTTCACCGGCTGATTTCCTCGTATCACAAGTACCGGCCCGTGGTCCCGGACGATCAACCAATCGACAATTTTGTAGCGGGGGGCTTCTTCAACTTGGTAGCAATCAGATACAGATGATCGACCAGTCAGTTCACTGCGGAGGGGGAGAGTTGGTACTTTCGATACTTATTTTCGGGTGAAATCCAACCGAACATAGTACTGTACAGGTAGTCATGAGAGTCATGCATCGTCCCCTCGTCTGATGCATGCGTGAGTTGTGAATACTCTACAGGCTAAATTGGCATGATTCAGTGAAGCCTCTGACATGTGAATAACAATATGATAACCCAAATGTCCTGTTTTGCGGGTTCGGGGAAATCACATCGACATCACTCACATCTTCTTGCTCTATTCACATCTAAGCATGACTTCATACGAGTTTGACGAGTCCATCAAAGGAGCCCTTCCCACTGACTTCGTCTGGGGCTGGGCCACCGCCGCCGCGCAAGTTGAGGGTGCATGGGATAAGGACGGAAAAGGGCTGTCAATCTGGGACACTTTCGCCCATACTCCCGGAAAAGTCAAAGATGGTAGTTCTGGTGACGATGCCGTTCGCTCATACGATCTTTACAAGACAGATGTTGCATTGTTGAAAAAGTACAGAGCGACTGGATATCGATTCTCACTTTCATGGTCTCGCATTATACCACTCGGAGGCAAAGATGATCCTGTCAATGAGGCGGGGATCGATTATTACAACAGACTGATTGATGAGCTGCTTGCCAATAATATCACTCCATTTGTAACGCTCTTCCACTGGGACATTCCACAAGCGCTCGAAGATCGTTATGGAGGGATGCTTGACAAAGATGCCTACACGCCCGACTTTGTTCGGTACGCGCGTATCTGCTTTGAGAGGTTCGGTGACCGGGTGAAAAATTGGATCACATACAACGAACCTGGAGTTTTCTCTCTGGCTGGTTATGCAGCTGGTGTTCACGCACCAGCAAGATCAAGTTTTCGAGACCGGAATGAAGTTGGAGATAGCAGTACAGAGCCATTCATCGTCGGGCACACTGAATTGGTTTCACATGCATATGTTGTCGATCTATACAGAAAAGAGTTCCAATCAACGCAGAAAGGAAGCATCATGATTACGCTACACGGAAACTGGTCCGAGCCTTGGGATGTGGATGATCCCAAAGACCAAGAAGCAGCAGAGCGAGCCCGCGAATTCGAGATTGCATGGTTCGCTGATCCTCTCTATAAGACGGGTGATTACCCTGCTTCCATGAGAGCTCAACTCGGTGACCGTCTGCCACGCTTCACCCCCGAAGAGAGCAAACTTGTTCTTGGAAGTTCTGAAAACTACGGCATGAATTCATACTCTGCCTTTTACATCCGTCATCGCGATGGACCACCCGATATCAACGACCACTTGGGGAACGTTGAGAAACTAGATGAGAACAAGCAAGGTGTGTCACGGGGACCGCAGAGCGATACCTACTGGCTACGAACCACACCTTGGGGCTGGGCTAAACTGCTCCGATGGATATGGGCCCGCTATGGTGTTCCCATCTACATAACAGAGAACGGCACGACAGCTCAAGGTGAACATGATTGGAAACCGAACGGACCAGATGATGTACTCGAAGATCCATTCAGGATTGATTTTTTCAAAAGCTACTTAACAGAAGTGGCTAGAGCGTCGCAGGAAGGTGTGGTGATCAAATCGTATTTTGCCTGGACATTCACAGATAACTGGGAATGGGCAGCTGGGTTCTCGGACCGGTTTGGATGTACATGGATTGACTTCGAGAGTGAGGAGAAGACAAGATATGCAAAGAGGTCAGCGTATTTCTTGGGGGATTTCTTTGATCATTTGATTAAGAAGGACTAGTCATAGAGCAGGTGTCAGTGTTGCTATGCAGGCATTGGGTATGAGAGCATGATTGACAAACATGGACGGACATTGCGCGATCATGAATTGAGTTGTAACAAGTCCTTCCCCTAGTAGTCTAGATTGATAAAGTAAGAGATACTCTTGCACACTCTAACATGCAAACTCCCCCCCTTGTTATAAAATCACAGGACCAGCCCTCAAGTCTCCTTCTCTCTTACCTTGTACGCGAACATCTGATTTGACTCCACGGCATGCCTGTCCCTCATCTTCATTGCCGTTTCAATCCCCAACACCGGAACACGATACTCATGTGAGCCCGATGCACCAGCCACAGGGTGTGGGAATGGTAGATAGTCAGGCATCAAACCAAGCTGTTTCAATACCGTACCTTGATCCCATGAGATGTGCTCGTGGTAGAGTCTGTCTCCTCGAAAGTTGACTACGGCGGTGAAGGGGATTTCAGCTTTGATGTTTGTAGCTGGAACGCCAGGAAGTCTGCTTTGTTAGCTGGGTTCCCGCGATCTGCCCTAACAAGACTTACAGCCAGTCAATCTCTTGATCGTGAGTAAACTTGAAGATGAATTCATCAATCACACGGTCAATCCCGATGGTACGACTTATGAGCTCAAGGTCTGTGTCCGCCGAGTTGTTAAAAATGAAGTTGTGTCGATAGAAATGCGTCAACTTTTCTCTTCCGATTCCGCCAGTGAGCTGCAGATGTTAGTTTAGCCACTGTCAATATTGACAAGAACCTTACCGTTGGTACGTGGTTCACGTAAGGTTCCTGGACCATTGTACTCATCGTATGCTCAACAGATCGATCAGCAAACTCATAGTAGGTGTGCTCATCCCAGATTGCCTCGAGGTCAAAGTATGGACCATCCATCAGCTTCTTGAGAAATTGAAGACTCCTGCTGTGAGATACGGATTCGGTCACGTAATGAAAGTGGTCGTGATTGTGCGTGGCAAAGGCGTAGCTCTCCATCTTCGGGTATGCATAACGAGTAGACGGTGCTCGTATCACGGATGCCACGGGTTGGCCTGCGACATGATGTAGGATTGGTATTTCCGGTGTTGCCAGATTGTCCAGGTTTGGTACATCTGTGTAGATGATGGACCCTACAATTTCTGGGACTTGGGAGAGTTGTGAGGCAACTATGTTCCAGAGGTTTGGGTCATACGCTATGGATTTTAACATTCCCGAGTATCAATCCACGGGTGAGTACATACCAACGAGGCCAATCTTTCCCTTTGGTTGGCATTTCTCAGTAGAAGAGAGAACAGAAACGGTTTCTTTGAGAATGCCATCAACCTCGGTCTCCAACGCTGATGAGTCAATTTGCACAACCGTGTACCCCTCCTCCGCCCATTTGATCATAGCCGATGGTGCGCCCTCATGATATGCCAAAGGGTCCTGCTGTGCTTTCTGCAAGACAATCAGACCTGGGCCGTGACCTCTACGCGAAAGGGGCAGTAGCAGAGAAAGTCCTTTGCGGACGGTGGTGAAATGAATGGCTGGAAGCGGGGGTGGTGGCTTGGTAATGTCTGCGTAGACGGGCATGGTGCAATGAGATACTACGGTGATGTCGGTTGCTTTGGTATTGCTCGTAAATCAATCGGTAGGCAGATGGTGTTTGATAATAATGTTATATAGAGCAATGCAATGCCAGTCTATGGTGATGACCGCACGAGAAGAAATTGCTTTTGTCCAGATCCGCTTATCGGTGGATGTCAAATTCCAGGGGTCGGATCTCGCCCGAATTGATTGATAGCAATTGTGCGATACTTTAACGACTTGGGTGCGCGCATATTCTATCAAACTCAAGAATTTGGATTGACATCATCGACCCCGGGGTCCTCAGGCTCAATCTCATCAACTCTCCTTATACACTGTGTTTCAATCAAACCTCCAGCAGGGCAAAGCAAGAGAACCAAGACACTCGCTCCTCTATCGGCTCGACACGCTGTCGCTCCACCGCACATGAGTTAGAATGCGGGGTGCAGCTTATCAAGTCCAAGCCCAGGCAAGACTAGACTGATAACCAAGTCCAATAACCATGCACAGACATAATCATCTTCCCCTCCCTCGGATAAGAGGTCAACAGTTGGACTACCAAAAGACCCTGGAACCTTGATCAACCACTCACCGTCAAGTCCCTATCAAGCTATCAGACACTTATCTCCCGAACCTTACGGCTGCGGGGGGAGCACACTCCACGGTGAGCAAGGGGGGGACGTAATCGCATCCCGATAATATCTACTCGTGTCCCCACCCCGAGCACTCCTGGAATCCATCTCCAACATCTTCAACGGTTAATGCACTGACCGAATAACTACATCATGCCTCGTCCGAAAGTCCCACCTCATCAACGTCAAAGAGCTGCAGAAGCATGCAGTCTCTGCCGAGAGACAAAAAAACGATGTAGTGGTACAGCACCATGCACACAATGCCAACGTCGTGGTCTAGAGAGAAATTGTTTCATGACTTATGCACCTCGCGGGTCAAGAGCCAGAGCAAGAACACAGACAAGTGTTCGATCTGCCTCCAATGCTGGCTCAGCTACAGAGTCGTGGTCTCAAGATGTCCCTGGATTATTAAGTCCTGAGAGGGAATTACCAAGCGATTGCCAATCGAGCATTGTCACAGAAGACAACCAATTCCAACCAATGTCACCGTCTGAATCCAATCGCGAAGAATGCAATGCCTCAAAACCTGCTCAAACAGACAATTGCTCAACAAATCCCTCCCGGATGCTACGGAATCTTCGTGGTGAACGAGGTAAGATCATTTCCCTAACGTCGGTAACTTGTCTAATATCAGTAGTTTTTATTGGAGGAGCTGCATCGATATCGTTCCTCAACGTGATCCGGAGTTCAGTATCACAGCAAATCGGACCGTCGCCTTTTTCTCACAACGACAAAAGTGACACTATGCTCGAGATCGAGTCACCGCAGGCAGTTGACGCGCCTAATTCACCGTCTACCATTATCAGTCTTACCAGAGAGCAAAAGATCAACTACTTACGGTGCTATTACTCTGTGGTCAGTCTCTTGATCCCATCAGTCATCTCTTAATAACTTCAAACCAGACCGAAGCTCTCCTCCACCTCTTTGATCCTCTCGAATTGGAATCTCTAGTCAATCCTCCCGAAGACTCCCCAGTCCCAAACCTTCCACCTCTGAAGAGAGCTGCAGTTGGCCTCGTCATCGCAATTGGGGCGCAATGCGATTCCCCCTCTTCCGCGCAGACGATTGGTCAAGCCTACTTCCGTGAAGCTCGTCGGGACGCTTTTGCATGCTTTCTGGAAGATCCGGATATCGATCTTGTGCGCGTCTTCCTCCTGATGGCGTTCTACATGTTGGGAGAGTGCCGAAGGAATGCAGCATTCATGTATCTCGGGATCGCTGTGAGGGCAGCTCTTGCTTTGGGTCTACACAGCCTGGATTCATACGCTGATCCAGGACAAGCGAACCAGTCTAGGTAAGTGGCCAATAGTCACTGAGGAACAATAGCTAACTTTTGCAGACTTCGCATCTGGATGAGTGTATGCATTCTCGACAAACTCGTCAACTCAATTCTAGGAAGACCGGCTGCCACCGCCGGAGTTCCTACGGGAGCGAAGACGAGTCTTTTCAAACTCGCCAAACCAGGCGACCATGCAACGGACTGCCTCCTCGCCGCCTACAGCATCCTCGCCATTATCAACGACATTACCAGCAAACTGTACGATAAAAAAGTCATTTCAATACCTATAATTGAGCAGCTTCTCCAAGACATCGAGGCTTGGAAACGTCAGCTTCCTGCTTCTGTATGGACCTCTTCCCAACCCACCGAACAGTCAAGCCCTGGAACGTCCACTTCACAAACTGGAGCCATTGGGAAAGTCCACGTATCTTGCCTTTATTATTTTGCCGTCACCCTTGTTACTCGACCCCTGTTGATCTCGGCACTTACAGCCCAGCCGAACGGGAGGGACGCGTATTCCCATCTCACAGCGGCGTGCCTAGATGCGGCCATGTATCTAGCACAGACATGTGTTGAAGCATACACAGCAGGTATTTTACGAGGAAACATGTGTATTATGAAGTAAGCATACCTCACGGCGTCCACAAATCACACTAACCATTGCCAGAGCACTTGTGTTTGCTGCCGGATTAGTACTTGGCTTCCAAATGTTTGCAAAACCCGCTGTCGACAACGAAGTAGAAACTGCTTTCCACGGCACTCGCGACGTCCTCCGTTTCCTTTCCATTCAAAGTCCCCAGGCAACACACTACCTTGACATCCTTACCACCCTATCAAGTGCCATTGCCCGGCGTCGCGCACGGGAATCCTCAACGGGAAGAAGTCGTTACGTTTCTAAAATGTTCAGCTTAAATCCCATCGCAGATACTCAACCTGCTGAGGACACGACGATGATGGAAGGTCTTGGCCTTTTCGGATCGCCTGGAAAACAGGATGAAGGTCTGGAGGCTTGGGGATTTCCACCGCTCGAGTCTGGTGATCTATGTCTGGATTGGGATAGTCTGAATATCTCGCAATGGGATAGTTTTCCATTCCTCTCATAGGATTGTCTCTATTAGCCGTAGTCTAGTTGTATAATTGTATGTCAATAATGAAGCTTGAATTAACATCACCAACTTCAATCCCTTCTTGATCCATGACCTTGCACCTCGTCAATTCATGAACAGATAGCTTATCTCCAGCCAACCCCTGTTGGATAACCACTTCCGCATGCTCCGTCCATCCTATCATCCGTACTATCTCCCCAGACTTTACCACCCCCATCGGATATCAGTTGGTGGTGCACTACCCGACGCTAGCGGATATGTTCCATCTCAACCGCCAATCTTGTTTGTACGACTTCCGATAAGGGAGGGACACTTTCGGCATGTCGCTCTTGATGCATGGTTCAACAGCCGTACAATGTCATGCTTAGATGTGGGAAAACCGGTTGCGTTCTTAGTGTTAACGGGCGTTGTGATGGCGGCTGAAGATGGTTTAAGACAGACTTGAGATGGATGTATCATCTATAATAACCACTTTCGGTCGTGGCATTCCTCAATCATCAATCAATCAATCAACTATCTCACAATTCACCAACTTCACTCCTCATCAAACACATCTTCACATCAAAATGTCTGGTTGGAAACGTCTCAACGTTGGTGTTGTCGGAGGTGGTATCGGTGGCATGTCCGTTGCCATTGCTCTGCGACGCGCCGGTCACGAAGTTACCATCTACGAGAAGTCAGATTTCGCCGGTGAAGTCGGCGCCTCAGTTTCCTGCGCCGCTAACGGTACTCGATGGCTGCATGAATGGGGTGTTGACGTCGCAAAGGGTGATCCCGTCGTTCTCAAGAGTCTTATCAACAGGGATTGGAAGACGGGTGAGCCTGTTAGCGTGTATGACTTGAGCGACTACGAGGAGAGATGGGGCTATGTCTACAACATGTTCCATCGCCAGTACATGCACGCTATGCTCAAGGACTCAGCTTTGGGCGAGGAGGGAGAGGGCACACCTGCGACACTGAAGGTGAACCACAGAGTAAGTCTGGCGTCGCATAGTAACTAGTATCCCACTAATGTACCCAGTGCCGTTCTATCGATATTCCCAAAGGAATCATCACTTTTGAGAACGGCGTCACAGCCAAACATGATCTCATTGTTGGCGCTGACGGTATCGGATCAGCTGTTCGAGGAATTATTGGTATCAATCCTGCAAAGCGACCTGCAGACTCCAGCTGTCTGCACTGCAACGTCATGACCGAGGATGCTGTCAAGGCCGGCCTTGTCGACTATTCAAAAGACAGTGCTCTTGAGTATTGGGGTGGTCAGGAAGGCAAATGGGACAAGATTGTGCTGTCTCCCTGCAACGGTGGAAAGCTTCTCTCATATTACTGCTTCTTCCCCCGAGAGCAAGGCGACTACACCAACCAGGCATGGGGTGCAGATGATCGTCCTGTCGAGGAGCTCCTGAAGCCCTACCCTAATCTCAACATCGACGTTCTCAAGCACCTCGCCATCGGCAAGGAGATTCAGCCCTGGCGCTTGTGGATCCACGACCCTTATCCTTACATCCACAAGGGTAACGTGTGTCTGCTAGGTGATGCTGGACATCCTATGATGCCTCACCAGAGCCAGGGTGCCTGCATGGCCATTGAGGATGCCGCTGCTTTGGGAATCATCTTTAACAAGACATACTTTAACGGAAACGTCGCCGAGGCTCTTAAGGTTTACGACAAAGTCCGCCTACCTCGAGCCACCCGCGTGCAAGCTGCTGCAGCCAAGGCAGCCTACAACATTAATGAGCGAATTGGTAAGCTCTCTACTCTATATTCAGAAGACTGTTGCTAACAGACCAGGTTTCTCTGTCAACAAGGACTGCCCTACATATAAGGTCGAGGATGCCAAGAAGGTCTTGACTATTGAAGAGATGAACGCATACGACATGTATAAGGATGTCGAAGAGAAGTTAGCAGAACAACAGGGCAAGAAGTTTGCAGGCAAGTTCCTGTGCGGATTGCCGCTTGGTATGGAACTGCCCAACGGCGTTATCATTGGAGCCGCTTAAGGATAATTGGATGGATGAGCATTTAGTATACCCGTATAGTCATTAAAAAGCGTTTACATTATTTATCAACTGGCTGTCTATGGTTGGCCTCAATGATGTTACTTACTGCTTTCTCTGGTACAAGATAGCCCGAAATGTTGGTCAAGATAGGCGAAGGGGTTTTACAGTGGCCACGAAGCATATACTGCTTGTCTTGACTATCAGACAAATACTATAGAATAGCAGTGCAAACCATAGATCGACTCAGATGCACACCACCCCTTCAGCCCTACGACACTTAGTATCCGATGTCTAGATTCATGTGGTCTTATACATTCATCTCATCTGGTCAGGGGTGGGCTTTAACGGGGCAGCAAACTGACATCATGCACATTGAACCCAGCGTACAGAGACCTATCCGGAGATAGAGCAGAATAGGGATTCCGGAATGTCTGCGGAAGTCTTTCTCCATGTGCTCATGGCAACCTCTATAGGCATAAAAATATCAAGGAACTGCACGTATGGATTCGTTCTGATTGGAAATTTATGGATGTCGGGTCCTGTTCCACCTGCTGGTGATGAAATTTGACTCCGACTCGTTGTCCTTGACACCATCCTGGCCTGTGTTTGTAACCAACTCTTTGAGAACTGTTACATCTGAGGGATTCAATCTTTGTATTTGAATCAAGCTTTTGTGTCAGTGTAAAAATTACATTTTGTTATTTTACTAGAAGTCCATGTCCTAGTATAAATATACCCCTATCATAGGGCAACGTAGTTAAATGTGATACTGTTTGTACACGACAAGCATGGCATTTATGTCTAAACATATCCACAGTTACAACCGAGCTGTGACGTAAATACTGTTTTTGTATAAACATTTCATTTTATGTCTTGACTGCTCCGGCGCCGTTATACTAGACCACCGTCGCAAGGTCCGACGGCGGACTTGAATTATTGCAGCAAACACGTCAAGATGCAATTTGAGGTACCTCGTCTTATATCGCAGCTTACTACACTGCTTTGATCGATCGACATGAACGAATACACTGGCCTCGTACCCTCAACTGGTCATATGACTCCCACGGTCATATGTAATCACCACTCTGAGATCAATCATACTCGCCCTCATCTCACTCCCAGCCATTTCACATCTCACCCAAACACATCGCCCTACCAAACGAGCCGCCTCAGACCGTCCCCAACCCTCTCTAAGCGTCTCTCTCCGCGCCCCTCTACATCGCTTAAGGGGGTTCATGCCAGACAAAAAGCCCTCCACTTCCCCGCATCTTAGCCTCCGTCGGATCTGGGGTGATCGTCCATCACCACCAAGCCGCTTTCTCATCGGCTACAAGTCCTTAGTTCTACCGTATCCGCTAGATATTCACACTTATTCGAACTCCCATAGCTGGCGGATGGCGCATCTTCTTCCGCTTGCACTTGCGACGGGCACTGTAGAATTCTACTGGTCAAATCACATCGAACTACGACACCACTGAATGCTACCGTTATGGATGTCTGTCTCATACATCCGCCGAAATAGGATTCCATCACATCCGCGCTCTGCAGCCGTGACCCCACGGGGGAATATTCAACCAGTTAAGCCCGAAAGCCGGGCTACTCCTCATGAAGCCATTGCATTGTATATAATTCAGCAAATTCCAGAACAATTCAACTTCGATCTCCATACCATCCCATATCCCCATCTCTACCCACCAATCACAAAATGTACGGAAAGATTGCTCTCGAAGAGGCCTTTGCCCTCCCCAGATTCAAGGAGCGCACAACTTGGTGGGCTGGCCTCTTTGCCGTAGACCCCAACAAGCATGCTGCTGAGATTAACGACATCACCAACCAGCGCATCAAGTACATGGATGAGCATGGTGTTGGCTATACTATTCTCTCATACACAGCTCCCGGTGTGCAAGATGTCTGGGATCCCAAGGAGGCTCAGGATCTGGCTGTTGAGGTCAACGATTATATCGCCGAGCAAATCAAGGACCACCCTGACCGCTTTGGTGCTTTCGCGTAAGCCCCCTCATTCTAAACTTGTCCAAACAAATACTAACATTCCCAGCACTCTTTCTATGCATGACCCTAACCAGGCTGCTAAGGAACTAAAACGCTGCGTCACAAAGTACGGCTTCAAGGGCGCTCTGGTCAACGACACCCAGCGGGCTGGCCCTGATGGAGATGACATGGTCTTTTACGACGGCGAGGACTGGGACGTCTTCTGGAAGACCGTTACTGAGCTGGACGTCCCCTTCTATCTCCACCCCCGTAACCCGACGGGAAGCATTCACGAGAAGCTCTGGGCCAAGCGAAGCTGGTTGATCGGACCCCCTCTCAGTTTCGCGCAGGGTGTCAGTCTTCATGTTCTGGGTATGGTCACCAACGGTGTCTTCGATCGACACCCCAAGCTCCAAGTCATTCTTGGTCACCTCGGAGAGCATATCCCCTTCGATATGTGGCGAATCAACCACTGGTTCGAGGATATCAAGAAGCCTCTTGGTCTCTCTTGCAAGCTCACTATCAGAGAATACTTTGAGCGAAACCTATGGATCACAACTAGCGGTCACTTTTCAACCTCGACCCTACAATTCTGCTTGGGTGAGGTCGGCGCTGACCGCATCCTCTTCTCTATTGATTATCCATTCGAGAACTTTGCGGATGCGTGTACGTGGTACGACGGATTGGCCATCAACACGGTGGACAAGAAAAAGATTGGCAGGGATAATGCAAAGAAGCTGCTCAAGTTGGGCAAGTTCAAGGATAGCGAGGCATAGATAGACTGATACCATCAAGAGATAATAAGCACATTGTGTCAACCACGCACATATTTTCCTACATGTTACATCGCAGTATGATTCGTCGTGAATTGTCCCGCTTCCGTCAGACTCAACAGGAAATATTACCACAAGGAGACATTTCACGTCAGCGGGATTCAACCCCCTGCCCAACAGGGAGTTCACAAGAATAGGATCGTACAGGTATAAAATGGTGAAACGTCGCAGAGTTTTTCCTCTTCTTCAATTATCGTCATTTTCATTTTCTTCTCACCATGCGCTTCATCACAGATGACAGACCAGTCACGTACGATGACAAAAACAGTCGGCCTCTCCTAGTTATTGGCGCCGGTGTTCCTCGCGCAGCCACCTCATCCATGCAAGCTGCCTTTGAGCGACTAGGTTTCGGTCCTTGTTTACACATGGCCCAGATCCTCCCACATTTGTCCCGTGAACGCCTGCTGCTAGCGGCCATTCAGGAAAAGAACACCGAGAAACGACAGAAATTGATTGGGGAACTCGTCAAAGGCCACGCTGCAATCACAGATCTCCCATCCATTTACTTCACTCCTGATCTAATGGACATGTATCCTGACGCCAAGATGGTTCTCAACGGTCGGCCTAGTCCCGAGATATGGGCAAAAAGTTGTCAGGCCAGTCTTGGATTCTTCTTCACGAAATGGTTCAAATGGACGTGTATGCTCTGGCCAAATGATCGACTATGGTGGAAGTTGAATCTCGAGTCAATGAAACTGGCCAAGGAGAGATGGAACGCGGATACTGTATTTGCTGCGGAATTGTACCGCGCCTACTACGACGAGGTGAGGGAAGAGGCCAAGAAGAGGGGAAGACCCGTTCTTGAGTTCAAGGCTGAAGATGGATGGAAGCCGTTGTGTGAGTTCCTCGGCAAAGACGTCCCGGATGAACCGTTCCCTTGGGTCAACGAGGCAAAGGTTTTCAGAATTGTCAAGATGATTGTCATAGCCAGAGGCCTGCTCACATGGCTGACTCTGGGTGTTGGAACATGGTACACTACAAAACTTATTCGCAGTTACATCTAAATAGTCATAATCCCTGACCTATTCCAGGGAAGTAGAATCGAATATATACAGTCATTTAAAGCATCGCATGATGAGATTATTTCGCTCCAGTGAAGGTATACTTCAAGCAACCAATCTGGTTGGAACCACCAACACCTCCATTGTTACACTTTGTGTACGCCTCTCTCACAGCCAAGTAGGCCGTGACGATGCTTCCGTTGCCTAGAGGGAATCGGAAGTTCTGGCTGGACTTCTCAGTCACACAGCCTGAAATCCACTCAACTTCATAGTGGTAAGACACACCGTGCTTGTCGGTCTTGTCGAGCTCAATCTTGGGCGATCCATCAGAAAGTTCGTCGTTTCCGTTGGGACCGCTAAGGCCACTAAATTCGGTAGACCACTTGTCTTGATCACCGCCCTGGATATCAGCGTGGCCGGGGAAGTCATCTTCGTTGTGGCAGACAACATCCTGGCGGGTGAGAGGAGTAGTAGGAACAGATGGCTCCTCCTCCACAGTTGTAGGCTCCTCCTGCTCAGTGGTAGGTTCGGGTTCAGGCTCTTGAGTAGTGGTAGGCTCAGGCTCCTGGGTGGTAGTCTCTTCCTCCGCAGTAGTTGTCTCCTCATCACTGGCCGTAGTTCGGATGGATGTAGTGAAGGAAGAAATCTCGGATGAAGTAGTGAGAGTAGGACGAACGCAAGCCTTGACCTCCTCATCTCGCTTGGTAACAAAGGACCAGTTCCAGGTGATGGAAACCTCATAGGTAGCAGACTTGAGATCGTTGAATCGAGAGTTGAAGTCGGAAAGCTTCTTAGCCGCAACAGTATTGCCAGTGGGTGTTTTGGCATTGGCCAGGTTGGTCGTGAGGTGAGCGATAAAGGCAGCACTGGACTTCTTGGTGACAGGGTTGATGGAGAAGGAGGAAGTTCCGGCGAACCGCTCCTCAGCATAGGCGACATATCGATCAGCGAAAGACCAGACCTTGTTTGTCACAGCAACATCACCCTTGCATTTGGCGTCATCATCAATTTGCTTGCTGTTCATGAATTAGTACGGTTACAGATTCCAGTATCTAATAACTTACAGTGCCTTCCAGACGCGCTCGTTCTGTCGTTGGATAGCGTCAATGGCCTTGGGCTCGTTGATCATCTTAATACCGATGGCGAGAAGTTCAAGGAACTGAAGTTGCTCCTCGATCCATTTCTCGGCATCAGACCACCTGGTGCTGGTAGTCACGACACGCCTAGGGTTTCCAGCAGCGGTCTTAAGAAGCTTGTCGGTACGAATAGTGATCTCCTCAGGGTTTGCGACTTTGCCCTGTTTCACGTTAGTGGAATGTCGAGATAGTCATTCATCAGACATGACATACCTTGGTATCTGAGTTGACATAGTCATCCATCGCGATGAAGTCCTCGAGGAAAGTGGTAACACCAGGGAATGTGTTGAAGACATCAGCGAGCTTGTTAGGCTTGGTTGCATCACCATCCTTATCATCAGTGTAGTAGTCTAAGTCATCACACTTGATGGTGTCTTGAGAGCCAGAAGAAACACCCTGAACACTGGGAGAATTGTCATCCAAAATGAAGGCAAAGTAATCCTTGAGCCAACTCTTCTCGTAGACGTGATCATTGGTCTTCCTCAAGGAAGGATTGAAGGCAGTGTAGTCAACCTGCTTGAGGGAAATGACACAGTTGGCGTCCTTCTCGGTGGTGTACCATCTGGTGATGACATCTTCGGCACTACCAGCAGCAATAGGTTCGAGGTTCCAGACATCAGGACCGGAGATGTACTCGGGGAACTCGACCAGCTTGGTAACGTCACAACGCTTCTTCTTAACATCTCCAAGCTTGGTAACGGGGGCGGAAGGTGAGGTTCTCTTTCGAAGACCATCAGACTCACCGACTTCTCCCCAGGTAGGATCGTTAGCCTCATCAGGGCCCCAGTCGATCCTCTCGGCACAGGTGAGACAGGCTTCGTCTCCTGTAGCACTGCAGGCTTCGGCCGATGTGGTGGAAGTAACACCAGTGGCGCTGCACCCGGTGTATGTGGCAGTACACGTTGTGCTACAATCCTCTGTAGCTTCAGCCTCAGATGGGCCGGTGTAGGTGGTACAAGCTACAAGACAATCACTAGCAGTGACCTCTTCAGTGCAAGTGCTTGAGGGCTCCTCAGTCTGGGTAGACTTGTCATCATCATCGTCGTCGTCATCATCGTTGTCACCATCCTCGGAGTGAGTCTTGGGAGGGGTGCTGCAACCAGGGGGAATGCAAGGGAAGGAGAAGCTAGGGAAACCAGGGAACTTGAAGAGAGTGCCGGTAATCTTGGGGAAACCGAAGATAATGATGCCCCCACCAGAACCACCACATCCAGGGCAGCCAACAAGAACGGGGACAATGGTAGGCTCACTGGATCCCTCGGAAGTGGTGGTAATCCAGGTGTTGGTAGTCCACTCAGGGTGATCAGAGACGGTGACAGGGTTCCAGTCATCGGGAGGTTGAGTCAGAGTAGCGGTGATGGAAGCATCATCAGATTCGGTGGTAGTAGGTGCAGAAGTGATGGAAGCTTCTGGAGGAGAGGTTTGAGAAGGGATGGAGTCAGTGGTTGATTCGTTGGCATCTTCGGTAGTCTCAGGAGAGTTGGACACAGTAGTGGATTCGGGGACGGAGCCGGACTCAGTGGTAGACTCGGGGACGGCAGTGGTGTCATCATTTCCAGATGACTCCGTGGTAGACTCAGTGCCACCAACGTCAGTGGACTCGGCACTGCCAGACTCGGTGGTGGTCTCGGGCTCAGAGCCAGCCTCAGTGGTGGACTCAGAACCGGTAGACTCAGTAGTAGAGTCAGGGTTGGTTCCTTCAGTAGTGGACTCGGGGTTCGAAGATTCGGTAGTAGACTCTGTGTTGTTCTCTGTCTGAGTAGGAGCAGTACCAGTTTCAGTATTCTCAGTAGCAGAATCGGTTACAGACCCGGAAGCAGACTCAGTAACAGAGACGCCATCAGTGATGGAGGCAGTGGCAGTGGCATCGGAAGTGGTGTCGGTATCACCAGGCTGTCCGGCAGTTTCGGTGTTGGTGGGGACATTGGTCTCGGTGCCGGTCTCAGTGGCAGCGGCAGTGGTCTCAGCATCGGTTCCAGTCTCGGTACCAGTCTGGGACTCGTTGCTCTCTGTCTCAGTACCGGTGGATGTACCAGTCTCGGTAGCAGCAGTGTTGGTCTCGATACCAGTTTCGGTCCCGGTGGCAGTGTTCGTCTCGTTACTGCCCTCGGTCTCGGTGCCAGTCTTGGTTTCGGCATCGGTGGCTGTCTCAGTGCCAGTAGCGACATCCGTATTGGTGCTGATCCCAGTACCAGACTCGGTGTCAGTGACAGCGCCAGTCTCGGTGCCAATAATACCACTGGTCTCGGTACCAGTCTCAGTATTGGGAGCGGTCACAGTGTCAGAACCAGTAGCAGTGGTTTCGTTGCCAATATCGGTTTCAGTACCAGTCTCAGTACCGGTGGCAGTGGTCTCGTTGCCACCCTCAGTCTCGGTACCAGTCTCGGTACCAACTGTCTGAGTCTCAGTGCCGACATCAATATCAGTTTTGGTGTCAGTACCGGAGGAAGCTCCGGCGGAGGTCTCGTTGCCAAGCTCGGTACCTGTAGTCTCGGTGCCTGTGGTAGCAGTGTTGGTCTCGGTTTCGGCAGTGGTGGCGGTGTCGGTGCCAATGATACCAGTCTCGGTGCCAGCAACGCCGGTCTCAGTACCAGCAATTCCAGTCTTAGTACCGACAGTACCGGTCTCAGTACCGACAGTACCGGTCTCAGTACCGACAGTACCGGTCTCAGTACCGACAGTACCGGTCTCAGTACCGACAGTACCGGTCTCAGTACCGACAGTACCGGTCTCAGTACCGGCAATGCCGGTCTCGGTACCAATGTCGGTCTCGGCGGTGGTCTCAGTACCTGTAGCAGAGGCATCCTGAGTTCCCTCAGAGGGAATAATATCAGTAACGGATCCAATAACAGTCTCGGTCAAAGATCCAGAAACATTTGTGTTCCCAGGTACATCAGTCACAGACTCGGTAGGCTGAGAGTCTGTCACTTCAGACTCGGTCTTAGTGTCAGTGTTTGAACCGTCTCCAGGGATGCCAGACGCAGAAGGTGTAGGGGTGTAGTAAATATCGGTGGTAGAGTCACCACCTGGAAGCCAGTTGGATGTGGAAGCTTCCGATGTAGAAAAAGAGTGTGAGCCATCATCGGTAGAAGAAATGGCATAAGCATCGGTAGCAGATGTGCTATCAGATGAAAGGCCGGGCTGCTGAGGACGACATTTGCCGCCCAGAGCACCAGCGGCCCAGAGCACGACAAGAAGGCTCTTCATAGCGAAAGGACGAAGCGAGGAGCTTCAAACGAGTGAATGAGTGAATGAGTAGATAAGGAAAGACGGAAGAAGGCCAGAGAGCTGGAGCTGGGGAACAGACTGAGAAACATGATGATTGATGATCTGGGGAGGAGTATTTGTATTCTCGCGGCCTTGTAAATGGGTATACGATAAATGGAAGTAATCTACAAAGGTTACATGGTCAGGCATGGTCGAGGGACCCTTGAATCGAAGGATGACCTCGAGCCGTGTGCAAGGGTAATGCATGGAGTCGTGTTGAATGCTACTGCGGCAGATGTTTTTCGTGAGTCCATGCAGGATGGTTCCACCAGAAGGATGAAAATCGGGATTCCCAAAATGATATGGGCTGTGACTTGATACTCAGCCTCAACTTGAGAGATTTGAGGATGTCTATCTGGTCACAGCGTTGGTCTGCTGTGTTCAATGTCAGATATGATGGTTTGAAAGTAAACATGGACCCCAGATGGAAGTTTGAAGAAATGTCAAGCCTTGACAGTAACGTCGCAACAAGAGACCCTTCTGGGAAGACTGGATGAGCTAGGTCAACGGATGGAAGGCATAGGATGATATTCAGCTCCCCCACTATCTGCCGTAGACCTTTTGCATACCCACAAGTTGATATTTGAATGAAACGCTGGATACATTAGATCTAAGATTGCGATTTGGATGTGAACGTCCTGTCACAACAAAGCTCTTGTTTCTCTCGGAGCGCCCGGCAGGTCTTGGTCAGTCATTGGGGGGGACAAGGTAAGCAAACAAAAGGAAACAAAAGGATATGTGCATTACAGCCCACAAGCACAAGACCACAAATTATCCATTCTCTGGGCTCTGAACTCGAGACTAATGCAGGCACAAGATTAGGCCTCGTTTCAGAATCATTCGCACAGGCCAGCATGAGTATCTCACTCGACTAAAGACACTGTAAGACGGGTTACCACATCGAAACGGCTACAGCGTTTCCGCAACTAGGGCTGTAATTGTGATGTGATGGGGACTCCATCCCCAATGGTCAGGAGTCAACTAATCATAGATGAGGATCATAACGAATCTGCGAATGGGATCTCAAGGGTCCTGGGTCCTGGGTCCCTTCGGTGTCCACTCCTCAGGCTGAGTCTTTTTTTTCTCTACGGTGTACAGTATTTGCAACGTGCACAGAGAAAAAGAAATATAAGGAACTGAAAATCTCACTTGCATGATTTCTTGTGCTTACGGTCCGCTTCACGAAGGAAATAATTCTTGAGGTTACATGTGCGATAAATCATGCCCAATGCCGCGAGGTTGATCCTCGTTTCACTAGGCGTGAGGATTGAGATCCTGGTAGAAGAAGTTGAGTACAGTAGGCTGTGAATGCCGGATGTTGATGATCACACCAACTCTTGAAATAGAATTAATATCTGTAACACATAAACAATCTTGCTCACAGCTCAGGCTTTCCTACTATCAATCATCTCGTGTTGTTATATCATCTTGATGAGAAAACTCTGCCTTGTTTATGGCCCCCAAGATCCGTCCTTCCAAACACAACGCTGACCCCCTGTAAGCCAGTGAGTTAGTTCTCCACTGCCCCCCCTAAATCTCCACATTCGTCATCCTTCCCCCCTGTCAGCCCGACTGAGCCTTCTAAGGCCTTCAACATTGGGCTCTGTAACATGCCGAGACGCCGCCGCCACAGCCGCTGATTCTGATCAAGCCACTAAAAGGTACCCCCGAGATGTAATTTCGATCTTCACATTATCCGTTTTGGTGAATGACGTTGACGAGCAGTGTTCCGTTCCCCTTACGTGCCAACCGAGCTCATGTATCCTTTCTTGCACCCTTTGGGGGACTTATCCAACTCAAGTTCACCACAGCCTTCAACTCCAATCCATCCAAGATGGCTACGTCAAGCGAATTTCTCATGTGCACTATCTGTGCTGTCCGTCTTTACGAATCATACTCCAAAGACAGGCTTCAAGACATCGGTTCATCAAAATGGTCGCCCGATATGTGGAGGGCGTCCTCTGTCATTATTTCAGGACCTCATTGGACTGCAGACATGAAACCACCCAGCATAACCACTGTTCCTGACCACACTGTCCATTGTCAGCCTGGACTGGCGACATGGGATCCTGCAGGCATGGTCGCACTTCCTGATGAGAAGAAGGTTGATATTCAGATAGAAGATGGGGAAGATGATACGGATCCTGAGAGTACCGGACGATGGAGTCTTGGCATCCATGCTGCTTGTGAGAATCTTGCCTTTCGGGTTATGAAGACATCTCGACAAGCCCGAATCAAGACCATTGGAGATTTATGGTTGACTCTGGATCGGCGATGTACAAAGATTTTGGCTGAGCGACCCATTTTCTCATCCTTTCTGCCCTATATCCCCGAGAATGCACCCGGGGAGCCGCTCAAGTTGAGTTTGCGAAAGTACTACATCCCTACAGATGCTATACCTGGGGAGCAAGTCAGCTATGATAAATCAGTTGAAGAATGGGTAAGTTAACAGCCCGATAACACACGTAACCATGCTAACCGGATAGTGGCTTGATGACCCATTGTGCATCCCCGATTTGACCAACAGCATACTCTCCAACTTGGAAGAGGCCAAGGTCACAAAGACTTCATACGATGACTCCAAGGAGAAGTTTGAAAACTTGCCGCAAGAGACCAAAGATGAGATCTTATCCAAGGTTTTACTTCTTCCGGTATCCCTTGAATGCAACTATCTCATCCCTCAATCCCAATGGCAACAACTCCTTCTGGAGATTCCTTTCCTCTGGGATCTCGATGACCAAGCTGTTAACGAAAAGGCCTCTTCGGGAGACTGGAATTGGGAGAAGCTTGTTCGTCAACTCATGTGTTCGGTTACTATAACAAACGAAGAAGACGAGAGACACCCTGTGCCTTGGAGCTATAAGCAAGTGGGATTGAATGTTCCATTTGGGTTGAACAATAGAAGAAGGATATGGCAGATTTTGGAGGATATGTACCCTCATGATATAGGGACTGATTATGGGGATGAGTAAACTTAAAGTTGAATAGATTAGTAGTTTTGGTATGTAGTTAGGTTTAGTTAGGGGGTTGATTATGATTGGTTTGTGTACTGTCATTCTTTTGTCATTGTTCTATACGATACTTGCTCAACGTAAAAGTCATAAACGGGTTTTGTCTGGGCACCCGAAATACAGCAATAGTCTCAGCTCACCAACCTCAACCACATCGAGCACTTTTGCCATAATTTCTGTATCTACTAAAATCATTCCATCACATAATATTCATCGAATTAACAAAACTATCCGCGATAATTACTGAACAGTATGACTTTCAAAAACCAGTTCACATACGTTCCATGGACTGATTCATTTCAAGTTACCCTGCATACACTTTTCAAGATAACCCTTGACGAGTTGGAACAATTCTGACTAAGCAAAATGGCCGGTATCGCCCTCTATCTCTCTGGAAATTGGATAAAGATAAAGTAGAGGTAAAGATAAGGGGATCATTGTGGGGGATGTTGGGGTGATAACTCGTTAGTGTGAGTAAAAGATCATCCCCTTTCCCGAATCCATACCCGAGTCTTCTTTTCCGAGTTATTTCCCAACCATATAATTTGTCAGCGTATCGTCAATTTCCTGGGGTTCTCTTCATTTTCGTGAATCATAGATTGTCGCTAAGCTGATCTCACAGAAGTGAATCGAGAACAGCTGTTTAACCAATCTACCGACGGGCATGGCTCTATCTATAACTTGAAATTACTCATACCCTACAACTCTTCGCCAAATACTCTCAAGTCCAGACGCTTCACGTCAGACGTCATCATGGATAATGAAAAATCACCTGGGTCATCGACGCCCCCCAGGATAGAACAGGATGAGATAGTCGCCTCAGAAACATCCAACTCTCCTCACCATGAGCCTAAGAATACACTCCGACCAAGTACAGACAATCATAGTCTTCCGAATCGCATTCTAAGTAGGATCAGTTCCAGAGCTAGCTTGAACCCTGGACCACCTCCTGATGGAGGGACAAGAGCGTGGATGTGTGGTATGTTCTCCCCTCTCTTGCCATGAATTCTATCTAATAGCCCCCTCAGTCCTGGGCACACATCTTGTTGTTATGAATACTTGGTAAGTTACACCCCCCAGGTCGAAAACAAAACTAATAAATCAGGGGCCTCGTCAACTCTTTCGGTGTCTTTCAAACCTACTATGTTCAATTTCTCAATCGCCCCCCTTCTGACATTTCATGGATTGGTTCTTTTCAAATTTTCCTTCTCCTCTTCATCGGTGCCTTCACCGGTCGCTTGACCGATGCCGGGTTTCTACGACCCATCATCATTCTCGGAGCCATTCTTGTCGTCCTTGGTTCCCTCACCGCGTCAGTGTGTACATCCTATTGGCAACTTTTCCTTGCGCAGGGGATATGTATAGGACTCGGTAATGGATGTCTCTTCTGTCCTGCAATATCCGTGGTTTCGACATATTTTAGTAAACGGAGAGGGATAGCTATTGGTATCACAGCGTGTGGGAGCACGACGGGTGGGATTGTTTTTCCTATTCTTGTGAGACAAATTCTCCCCAAAGTTGGTTTTGGATGGGCAATGAGGTCGATTGGTTTCATCCAAGCTGGCACGCTTGCAGTCGCTATCGCGATGCTCAAGTCGAGAATACCACCTCGTAAGACGGGACCGTTCATCGACTTTGCTGCGTTCAAGGAGCTCGAGTATACATTCTACGCCATTGCTACATTCAGTGTATGTCCTGAGTCGATGTGTTGTGACGTCGCTAACGTAATGTAGTGCTTCCTCGGCTTATACTTTGGCTTCTTCTTCGTTGCCGCCTACGCCCGCGACATCCAATCCATGTCTTATGCCAAATCCCTCGATCTTATCATGATCATGAGCGGAGTCGGCACAATTGGTCGTCTGCTACCAAACTTTCTCGCCGACCGTTTCGGTACACTTACCATCTTCGCCCCAACAGCAGCATGTCTCTCTCTTCTGATGTATGCCTGGATGGCCGTATCCTCCCAAGCCGGTCTGTATGCATGGGCTTCCATCAGCGGTATTAATGCTGGAGGGATCCAAGCCATGTTTCCTGCTGCTCTGGCGGCATTGACAACGGATCCAAATAGACAGGGGACGAGAATGGGCATGATTTTTACGATTGTTAGTTTTGCAGTATTGATAGGACCACCTATTCAAGGAGCCATCATATCTTCTCAGGGAGGGAAGTATGCGGGAGCGCAGGCATTCGCGGGAAGCACTTTGGCTTTGGGGACAGTGTTCCTCATAGCTGGGAGGGAGGTTAAGAGAAGGAAGCTGGGGTTGAAGCTTTGGGGGAAGGTTTAGGTTGAATAGATATGTAAGAAGCCAGATGACGGGATCACCGTAACACTGGATAGGAGTAGAAGCGAGGATGGTAGCGTGGAGGCGTACGACAGCTGCATGTTGGTTGGTTGCTTTTATAATAAATCAGAGGAGCTAGAATTTTCAAAAAGTTGCCATGAGAGAGGATACTATTATAATGGTAGATTGGATACGAACCCAAGTTGTCAATTGTGTTTGGGATGAACATGCATGTACATCAGCCCAGAGGGACAGTATCTCAATAGCCTATATAATGAGGATTATCAGTAACCCCTCCAACAATTCCTGTGGTTACTCCATCTTCCAGAGATGACTCCCCGAGTAGCTCAGCTGGAAGAGCGTTCGGCTGTAATAGCTCGCATCCACCGAAAGGCCACCTGTTCGAGCCAGGTCTCGGGGATCACAATTCCTTTTTTTGCATTGTCCCAAATCTCAATTTATCTTTTCCCGTCATTATTTTCTTTCTTCATTTGCTTGTATGAACAATCTGGGCCCTTCTCATAGTAAACGATAGCTCAGCTCAAATTCGCATCATCATTTCATTCCCCCTTATTCGCCACTCACTTTGACAACCAACTTCCCCCTCGTTCTCCCCGACTTCAAATTCTCATACGCACTCGCTGCATCGTCCAAGTCGAACTCCTTATCAACTACAACCTTTATCTTCCCTTCCTCGATCCATTTTGCAACTTGTATAAAATGTTCTGGGTTGGCCGTCACCGAATGAAACGAGAAATGTCTTCGCCCGCCTCCCAGAAACCCTGGCAGAAGATGAATTGCGGCCAATGTTTTGAAAGTCTTGAACTGTGGCGGAAGCCCAACACAGACATACTTCCCTGACGAAGAGAGATAGTGATGACTCTGCCAATAGAGATCGGGCCTTGCAAAGACGGTATCCAGAATCAAGTCAAACTGCCCGTCCCTCTCCTTCAACGTCTTGACGATATCACCAACCTTGTAATCGACGACCTCATCAGCACCGAGATTCCGACAAAACTCAGCGTTGCTCGCTGATGAAATAGCCGTGACATGTGAGCCCAAAGTCTTCGCAACCTGGATAGCAAACACTCCAACACCACCGCTACCACCATTGACCAAAACCTTTTGTCCCGGCTTCACCGAAGAAAGGCACTGCAGGGCTGTAACACCACAGATACCCACGCAAGCAGCATCCCTCATAGACACACCAGTTGATAACGCCGCGACACCTGCCTTTCCCACAAGAACGTACTCTGCCAATGCACCACCCCTAGGCAATTCCGCACGACCCAACACACGCTGCCCGATCTCAAGATCACTCCTGTTGGTGGCCGTCACAGTTCCTGAAAAGTCAAGACCGGGTGTACAAGGTTTATGGAAAAGTAGGCTGCCCAAGGGCATTTCAGCGACCTTGTAGTCAAGGTGATTGACTGATGCGTAGGCCACCTTGACGAGAGTATGGTCTCTGGGTAAATTGTGTGCATGTTTCGGCAATTCTGCATCTGTGACCGTCTTGAGATTTTTCTCGATACCGCCTGTGATAGAGCGCCATTGCGCTGCTCGCATTGTTGGTGGAAGTGTAGTCATTGTGTGTTTTAATTGATGATGAAGGAAAAGTTACGCGGGGATTTGAGGTATGCGTAGTAATCACGTTTATATCCTTGGCAGTTTATCACATCATGTCATGTTGGCTACGGTTTGTGGTATCAATCAGGTGCTTCTGTATGCGATTTGAAATGCGTCAAGTGGCATGTTTACTGGTCTAAAATGAATGATACGCGTCAGAAAATTCGCGCCATGCGGTAAAGAGTTGATTGATAGGTCACCCTAAGCCACAAAGGTGTTGCGATCAGTCAAGGAGACGTGAAGTTGTGTGATTAATAGTGTTGTTGGCGGAATGTCTCGTTGATATCTCGTATTATCCTCTTGACGTTCGTCATGCCCATTACTGTTCATACTTGGTTCTGATGCTTGAGTGATGTTCCGACTGTCGAAGGCAGCCAGAAAGGAGGGTGAATATCACAACAGATTTATCGATATGTCGCTAACAATAGTGTGATGCGATATCAGATACTCCATATCCATCCCGTGATTCTTGATGAATTGACGAAGACGAAAGGACAAGTACGAAGAATCAAATCCACACATAATCTGCTCGTCTATTATTACTTATTAATGCGGTTCGGAAATTGTCACAACAACTGGCATTCCTGAGATTGACCATGTGACATTGTTCACTTCATCAAAAGCCGAGCTTACATGCCGACGACATTCACGAATCGATGATCGGATATCATCCCTCGGCATTCGTAGCACAGCAAGCAGCTAAAAATCCTCTCCGAGTCTAGCAGTTGTCTAATTACTAGATTAGGTAGTATTCCTACAGCTAACGATATAGCCTACTCTAGGTCGAGAATCTTGTGCGTCCTTCGAATCTATTGACATGGTTCGGGTAGCATCTCCACTGGTAGAATAAACATCATCAGTCCTTATAACAGAGCAACTTGTATCTCATCACGCCCTAATTGGCAAGTTATGTTAACTGCATGCACTCCTTAGCATATCATTATTTGTCTTTGCTGTCTTGTCGTGGAAATCCTCACTGCCAACAAGCTGATAGCTTCGGTATCATGTCCGTAACTTGTTACTCCACAGATAAAACCCTTATAATCGATATTTTCCCGATAACCTCATCAAGAGAAATCATTGAATCTCATGCCGAGTGGATTTAGCTTCATCTATCCTTGTTTAATGTTCGCCGATCATCGGCGATACCAGCCAACTCCCGCCAAGACCACAACGACCTTCCTGAATTGTCCATGATCCTCGCGACGTACAAGCATCCAGCGAACGATGCAAGCCCACAATCAAGCATGTAGTCAGTGATCCCTTCTCAATACCCCGCAAGCCAGGGCATGGAGCCGACAAACGGACACTGATTTGACCTCCGGATACAACGTCGGAACCTCACATGAGTGGTTCAATATGTCCCAGAAGCCCGGAGTATCTTGTCTTCTTGCAGGTTAACAACGATATTATGTAGTACGAGTCGTTTGTTCCCAACTATTCTTCACCGTTATCTTGGCAAATCCGAGATTCGGTCAGAAAGGGAAGGTTGTTTTGAAAATCGTACAGACAGGATAATCATGGTCAGGTGCCTCTCTTAGATATACCTCATTCATCATAGTAGATCGTGGTATAAAGACATTTTCATGTCCTCAACATCGTTTGCCAATCATCAGCCATCATGAGTTCAAGATATCTCTCCCTAGCCGCTCTGGCCCTGTCAACTCTTGCGAGTGCAAACTCTCTTGCTGCCCGTAATGAGAGTATCAGCCCCTACTTTGATGCTGTTGATGAATACATTGACTCCATCAAGGATGACATCTGGCCTATCAACAAGGAGATTCATGATAACCCTGAGCTAGGCTGGAAAGAAGAGAGAGCTCATAAGCTATTGACAGAATTTCTTGAGGAGCAAGATGGTTGGAATGTCACAAAGTCGGCTTACAACTTCAGCACCGCATTCGTAGCAGTGTTTGAAGGTGAAGGTGATGGACCTATTGTTTCCTTCAATGCCGAGTATGGTAAGTACTCAGTATCGAACTAACCGACGGACGAGGCTAACAACCGAAGATGCTCTACCTAATCTTGGCCATGCTTGCGGCCACAACCTCATCGCCTCTTCATCACTAGCCGCTGCTCTCGCAACAGCCGAGATTATACGTGAGGAGAAACTCGGAGGAAAAGTCATCCTATTTGGCACTCCTGCAGAAGAGAGTAAGTCACCCATGAACAACAATCAGCCCATCTAACAATACTAGGCTTGGGTGGTAAGATTGAACTGCTCAATGAGGGCGTCTTCAAAGACCACAACATCAGCGTTAGCATCATGGCTCACCCCGGAACCGGCGACACTCCCTATGCCGTTACCTTTGCCACCGATCGTTTTGAAGTCGAATACTACGGCAAAGAAGCTCACGCTTCTGCTAGCCCCTGGGAAGGCATCAATGCTCAGGATGCGCT
This sequence comes from Fusarium dimerum, assembly GCA_013623525.1. NCBI lineage: Eukaryota > Fungi > Ascomycota > Sordariomycetes > Hypocreales > Nectriaceae > Fusarium > Fusarium dimerum. The sequence goes on from JABGLY010000077.1 coordinate 155,928, forward strand.
CGTCCTTGCCTACAACGCCATCTCCATGCTTCGTCAGCAATCCCTCTCCACTGACCAAATCCACGGAATCATCACGTCTGCCGGCTCAAGCATCAATGTCATCCCCAGTCTCGCCGAGGCCTCTTTCCAGATCCGCTCCAAGGATGAAACGAGCCTGGATGACTGGACCGAAAGAATCATGAACTGTTTCAAGGCTGGCGCTATCGCCACGGGTGCCGAGTTGAACGTGACCATGCGTCCCAACGGCTACGCCAACATGGTCACCAACAACATCATGGCTGAATCCTATGCCAGCTGGTTTACAGGTCTAGGCGGTGACCTTCTCGATCCCAAGATCGATAAAATCAGAGATCCCGCTGGTAGTACCGACCAAGGAGACGTCAGCCACGTATTCCCTGCCATTCACCCCAGTTTCGCCATCACCTATGAGAATGGCACCACCCCTGAAACGGGAGTGCACACGCCTGCTTTTGAGGTTGCTGCTGGTAGTAAAGCGGCGTTTGCAAAGGCGATGAGGGCAGCCAAGGGATTAGCGGGTGTGGCTGTTGATATTGTAACAAAGGATGGAATGTTGGATGAGATCAAAGAGGAGTTTGAGGATAGGGAGTTGGCAAAGAGGGCTGTTAGAATGATGTATATGTGATGCAATAATCATGTTGGGCGTAGGACGATGTAGAAGAGTCACGTAGATATACGATAATGATCAAGTACTTGTCACCTTATGTGTCACTTGGAGCATATTTGTTCGATTGAGGTATCAGACTAGTTGTCTGTTCAGTTGTATTACTAAGAAAGGTCTTGATATGATATGTGCCTCAAGACAATAAACGTAAAACACTTCAGGGTATATCCAACCACTCATGGTAATTCCAAGATGAACGCCATACAACGCTTAATCACAGTCATAACATCGTTTGTTTTTATTTCCTCCTCATGTTCCATAATCTTCAAGGGTGCAATGCTGAAGAATGCCAAACCCTCCTCCATCTGTTCTTGTATGATCCCAGTATGCTCTTTGAATGTGTTGAGTTGCGGATGGTTGACTTTTGATAATATTCGTCCTCCTCGTCCGACGTACATGTCGACAAGTCAATTGAGCTTTGTCTTGAACTCTGTCTTGATGTTTGTCGTGATGTGACCTCCTCAAAGAATGATCCCAGCAGTGAATCATTCATGAGATCGTAGATGTTTCGTCGTGATTCGTCCAATACGGAGGGATGGGGAGGGTATGGTGTAAGTGGCAACTCTAGGAGATGATCTCGGAGAGTCGATGATAGATTAATCTCCCTTGGTCCACATGGAGCAATGTAAGTCTTGATCAACACCTCCCATGATGATTGAACTCGACGATGTCCTTCTGGTGTAGCCCCAGGGATATATTTGTTATAGTATTTCGCATAGGTAGCGGCGGCTTGGATGAATTGTAGGCTTTCTTCACATCGGTGATTTGCCAAGTGTGTGGTAAAGGCTCGTAGTGTGAATGGAGCAGCGGAGGTATCTGATAGGATCTCTGCTAGAGTTGGGTAATGCAGAGTAGAGTCCATTGTGAACAATAGTAAAGAATAGAGACGAGAAGAACAAAGAAATTTGGAATTCCAGGACTGGTTATAAAGACAGGCCAACCAACAGGGGCGCAGGTTTTTTTACCCCCCCTTCCCACGCGTGTCTCGCCACCCTTCGGCCAATCCGTTGGATAACGTGGATAATTGGTCATAAATTAGGGGAAGTCCGTCGCGATCATGTATCCATCCGGTTAGACCACCCTTTTTTTTGATGCTTAGCCTGAGGCTTTTTGGGAGTATTACGGGGCATTTATTCTTCTGGATTAATTCCATTTTGTGGCCTGTTTCTGTTTTCCGATGACAGTGTAGATCACGATCAGTCGATTTGATCGTAGATTTTGTGGGCATGATTTACATGAATGTGGGATCAACGCTGTAATGTCTAATGTCTGGTCAGTACCTGATCATTGTGTTGGTCTGGTTTTTCACTTCACCTCATGTTCCATCCATGTCCCGACATCTGTCACCGGATTCCTGCACATTATCGTGGCTTGTAATGGAGCATAAACATTCTTGAATATCATCTTGAGAATTCTGGCTGAAAGCTAATGGGACGACGATAAGCATGTTTTACTATGGATTTCAAATGCGGATGAAACCTCCGCATTTACATGACGTTTGTAATCACACCAGACGCATGCTCGTGGCTATGATTTGATTTAACCCGCTTTATAATACTTCCCTCCAAAAGCTTGTCCATATTCCCAGGCAAACCGCCCATCTAGAGTTTGAAAACCATGCGATGGAATGTTGATCTAATACCAAAGCCCCTAAACTTCAACATCTGCGCCCGTCAAAACCCTCCAGATTCCCTCCGCCACAATTAACCCATCATGTTCCAACTCTACTCTCTCCATCGCCTCATCCAACGTTTTCTTATCCAGAATACCAGCGTCAAACCTCTGCTGGAGCAATCGTTTCGCTGTGAGTCCATCTAGTTCAGGATGACCCTGAAACCCTAAAACTCGGCCGGGTTGATACATGATTTGAACGTCACAGCGGAGACTATGTCCGATAACATGAACATTTGGGGGTAATTTGGTCACGGCGTCGCGATGCATTTGGTGGAGGTTCTGGACAGGTTAGTATTTATCCATCAAATGTTTCTGAAACATACGATGCTTTGCTTGCCGAAGAGGCGGGCGCCCTCGGGGGACAGCTGAATGCTACCGACGCCCAGTTCCCAGCCTTTGGGGTTAAGCGCTGCAACGCCTCCAAGAGCACGACCAACGATCTGGTGACCGTAGCAGATGGCAGCTATTGGTTTCTGGGCTTTGTACGTTGTGCGGATGAATTCCGTCAAGTTCGGAACCCATGGGTCATCATCATAAGGGTTGTATCCTGACGAGTCAGTCAACAAATCATAATAGAATGTCTGGATGACTTACGGCTACCAGGGATAAAGACGGCATCAAAATCGGCAGGGTCCGGATATGTGGCGTCCCCCATAACATCAAATCGTGACACCTCAACAGGTGATTTGTCTCCGGATGCTTGGCCAAGTTGATGTCGGAGCAGATGCACTACTGTATCCCCGTATGTACCATATTTTTCAAAGATTTCAACAGGAGGCTTCTCGAATTCGAGAATGAGTAGTCGGAGTGAAGTCATTGGATGTTATTGGATTGAAGTCGGATGATTATGATGTAGGAACTGGAAAGTGGTCGTTCCGACTGTGAAATGACTGATGTGAAAATTTTGCGGGGTGAGTATGCATACTAGATCTCAGCTGGCGATGGTATATGGTCCACAACCTTTACTCTAGCAAAGGTTCAGCTCGCTAGAAGTCCCTGATGATCTAGGTTTTCCACTTGAAAGTTTGTAGTTTTAAAATGTTGATATCTCCCGTGATCTATTCGTCAATCCGGCCTGACGGACTAAGGTCCGAAGCTCTAGATGTATCGGCTTCCATTTCCGACGCTATCCAGACCACCCCACCAGGCATATACAGTACATAGACAAACAAGAAAAGCGTTCGCAATTCAAAAAAAGAAATTCATCAATTTATGTGTATATCAATTCATATTCTGGGTATAACTTCATCCACCTGAATCAATCACAGACCTCCCATTCCATTCCCCGTGTTCCCAAATCCCTGAGGATTCGTCGTCGCACTCGTACCCGTCGTTCCAGCCTGTCCACCAACTCCAACATTGGTACTGGCTCTCTGGGCCGCCGTCTCATTTCTATCAATCGCAGCCTGTTCCTTTGCCTGCTCATGATGTCTCTCATGGCGGGAAATCATGTTGTCTGCTCCTCTCATTTCTTGCTTGCCCTTTTCGAGGATGTTGTGGTTCTTGTTCTCGGTGTACTGCGTCGTCGGGTGGCGAGGGTTGCTATCAAAGACTTCGTCTGTGGCTTCCATTGCACCACCTCGGAGGGCATCGCCTGCTCCTTTGATGCCTTTGAGGCCGGTCTTGATGTCTTGAGCGATTCCGGACATTTTGTATAATGCAGTGTTTGACTATTTGCTTGTTCTGTAATTGTGGTTGTATCTAAAGTAATGATTGTGCTCTTGGACTGCTAATTTATACTTGGCATTCGCCTCTGGCCTTGAATTATGACGTAGCATGAATAGATGGAGATGATGTTTACATTCAGCGACTCTGATGTCACTCTGCTGATCATTCAAGGTCATGTTACAAATAATCTTGTATCCTTCATACAAATCGTTATCTTGATTGCGCTGTAAAAACAAGTAAGTTAAGAAGACAATTAGTATTGGACATGAGTTAGATGTCTACATCTACATCTACATCCACATCTCTAACCTTGTGGCGATGACTTCTTCAGCGATACATACGGAACCATCCCACTTTTGCTAGTTGATCGTGGACTCGACAGCGCAAAATTAAATAGAATATATCGGCGATAACCCCATTTCAAATCAAATTAGTCAGTTTTGTAAAAATAATGCTGCCTCATAGCCCAACCTCTAACACGATCCAGGTATGGACATATCCTGGATATACCCTGTACCCCAAATGAAAGGATCACGACCTGACTCAAAAAGAACCGTTATCAATCTCTATTCTCACTTTCAACTGTGCCTACATCAGCCTTGATACCTCGCAAGACACAACTTCGCCAAGGTAAATAAATCCCTCAACTCCAACTCCCATCGCTGTACTAAACCTCATCCCCGTCGTATTGCAACCTTCTGTGGATATGTAATTTCGGCCAACTTTCATTACTAGGCGATGATCCATCACGTGCAACCCTGAGAGATATATCACCACCGCCTAATCCCACTACTGTCAGTGATGCGACTCTCAACGGCAGACACAATGTTTTACCACATCGCTCTGGCATCTGCACTTCTGGCTTCCCCAACATGGGCGAGCTATGCCTTCTACGTCGGCAAAAACCTCACCTCCGATGGAAGCGTCCTTGTTGGCGGTACAGGTGAAGAGGTATCTAGTCACTGGCTCCAGCTCTTCCCTGCCGCTGATCACCCCCCCAACGCAACTATTTCTGTCGGTGTCACAGAAGATGCTAGCTTTCCTGGAGAACTCATCCAAATCCCTCAGGTCAACCATACTCTTCGTTACCTGAGCATGGAATACTCCGACTTCGAGGGATTCCCTGCACCTCTGACAAACGGCGGTCTCAACGAGAAAGGCGTGGCTGTGCGGGATGTGTGGGCAACAAATCGTGATGAGCTCCTCGACATGACGCCTAACCCTCAACGTGGTGTGCAATACAGCGATATGGCTCGTATTGTAATGGAGAGAGCTACTACTGCTCGCCACGGTGTTGAAATTATTGGTGATCTGATCAAAAACTACGGCGAAGCCACCTACGGAGGAAACTCACATCTCATCGCCGACAAGGATGAAGGTTGGGTCGTTTGGGAAATGGCCGGTGGTGCTGGTCTCTGGGCTGCTCAACGTCTTGGTCCTAACGAAGTCAAAGTGTTGTATCCTGGCTACATTGAAGACTTCCCCGTCAACTTCACATCTAACCCTGACTACATGGGTTCCGAAAACATCGTCTCTTTTGCTGAAGAGCAAGGATGGTGGAATTCCTCCTCTGGCAAACCCTTCAACATCTTTGACGTTTACGGACCTCAAGATCCCAGGTACAAAGCTCGGGATGGGGGATACAAATTCATGTCCCAAGCTGCTCTCGAAAACGCCACTCTGGCAATGGTTCCCGTCACGGAAGAGAAACTGATGCAACGTGTTCGTGATCCCCGTATCGCTGATGACGAAGCTGGTTATGGACAAGTTGTTTCCCTTCGTGCAGGTATCGACCGCGATATGCTCCGAATCTGGAACGCGCCCACTGGATCTGTCTCTGCCCCATTTACACCCTGGTGGCTGGGCGTTCAATCTGTTCCTCCTGAGTTTGGTCAACATCGATACCTCACCACTGGAGCTTCAAGCAGTTTCCTCAATCCCAACTACCAACTCCAGGAAGCCTCCATCTTTGCTGGACGAGTCTTTAAACGTGTTTTGTATTATACTTGTTCCGACCCGAACCGTTATCTACCCATCGTGACGGAGATGCTAACATCCTTCGAGAACCGGACTCGTGCTCAGGCTGAAGCGTGGGTTGAGAAGTCGGCTAATCTGCTCATCAAGAATGATAACCGTGAAGCTGCCCAGGCTTTGTTGACGTACTTTGCTCATACTACTGCCGCAGAGGCTCTGCAGATTGGTCACACCCTGAATGATGCCCTAGATGGATATATCAAATTGACCGGACAGTGGAGATCACCTGTTGGAACGGAAATTAATGATCGTGGGGAGGGCAACGAGACTGTCAATTGCTTGGTGGGATATGATCCTGATCAGCCCAAGAATTTGCAGGCACTTCAAAAGCAATGAGTTAACTGATACGGATGGTAGGTTAATACTTTTCAATACTCAGCTTCCGTCATAGACAGTGGGACTTTGTTTTTGAATGTGGAGATCGTCTACATGTAAATGTATTGTGATATTAGTGCTGGTTGAAGCTCATCATGCTATTGTCCGTCCGTCAATAAGCGGTGAGGCTTGAGTCGTGACGGCCGTAGATAAGCGACTGAGCGTTAGTTGCGCGATAATGCCTGAGGTGTGAAGTTACGTTACTGGAAAGAAACTCCGTTCCGTTCCGTATCGATAAGCTAAGATTCATAGCACAGTAACTGGCTGTTCTGGCACTGTCGAATTTCTGTGCTCTTCAAAACCAAGCAAGAACAGGCTTCCAATCATGTCGTCAGGCTTTCTTCATGTGTCTTCCTCAAACTACTGGCCCTTTGACCCCTGTGCAAGCCTCACCTGCAATGATACCGCCCAAAGTCACCCAGAGCCAACAGCCTGTACAAGGCCTTGGAGTACAATCTTCAGCCTGGATTCGCGCTGTCCTTGGGAGTGCTGGCCTTTTGTCTCATAATGTGTTGACAACGTCTGGAGAGGTGCCTACCGCAAAGCTATCGACAGTAGCTTGTGCAATCTATCAACGGCAAATGATCTCCCAAGTGCTTCGATTGGAGACCATTGGTTAAGAATACCACTTTATATTTATATGACCACTGTTTCACATTAATCGACCTTGGGTCGGCTTTCCTGCTGCACTGTTGGCGCTTATGGTGTGGATGAGCGCCCGGTGCTTTCACAACTGCAAAGCCAACACATCCTCCCACAAGCGCATTGTCCCCAACAGAAGTCTAGAAATGCACTTTCCATGACCCAAAATGCTGCATCAACATCTTGGCGTCAAGTCAGGTGACCAAATGCATCAATATTTCACGATTGATGATACAGATGGCTTGATTGTTTGTTTGCGATGAAACAAAGTAGAGATATCAGAGAATTTTACTCGATAGGCCGAGCCTTCTAGTTTTATCAAATCTCATATTGTTCCTTAGAATTTGTGAGAAACTACACTGAGACCATCAACTCTGGCTGAACTGAACGAGAAGGTCAGGCTGCCTGGTACATTGGCAGCATTATTGAGACCCAATTGTGCAAAACTCATTATGGCGTTGACCATCCAAATCAAAGCCTCATCACATGCACATTCCATTCTCCTCTTTGCACGTATACCTAGAAACACATCGTCTTTTCCCTCATACTCGCTGCTTGGAGGATGTGGTCGACTAGATAAGCCTGATGAATTAACGATTTGTAGATGAGATATCAGAGAACAATAACCCTTCTTTGAGTAAAACGGCCGCTTCTACCACTTCTCCAAGACCACGGTCTTAATTACCTGGCCAAGCCGATAAAGTAGAAGTACAGTCCCATCTAGCACCTTCATAGCCTGACTTTAGTATGCATGCGGTCGACAAATCAAGCCTCCCTACTGCCCACGTCACCCAAAAGGCATGCGTTTGCCTTGCCACGATTGTGACCAACACAGATTAGGTGTGTCAAAAGTCTTCGCGACAAAAGTTCATTGGATAAAAAGTACATCATTCTTGTGACAAATGTCAGCTGTGGCAAAAGTCCAAGTGACAAAAGTCCAAGTGACAAAAGTTGAATGGACCGGGGACAAGATGTGCAAAAGCATAGCTTGACAAAAGTCGCGCATTGCATAATGTGCCCGCTTCGACAAATGGCCTTTGGTCATGGCTGACAAGCCCTTCGTTTCGGTACCGCATATTTAGTGCAGTAGATATTCTTATGTATTGGAGGTTGAGATGGAGAGCTTGAACAATCAGTTTCAGATACAAAAGGGCATCACAATACCTATCCCAACTTGAACTCACTCTTCAGCAAATTCTATCTTTTTTTCCCACTCCCAAACTTTCGCACTTCAATACCACCACCATGGACGTTGATTGGACTTTGTATGAGAACGAAGCCCGTGAACTGTATGTTGAAAACGGCAAGACGGCCAAAGACACGGCATTGCAACTCAACAGCAAGTACGGAGAAAATGTCGTCACGTAAGTCATAATCAGTCCTTTCGCAAATTACCTCTAACGCAATCAGTGAGAAGCACATAAAAGATAGGTTCCTGGGACAAAAGAACATGAAGCTCGACGAGTGGTACTATGTCCACCGAACAATCGAAGACCGAAAGGCCCAGAACAAAAGTTCCGCTGTGTACCTTCACGATCGACGTCTCTCAGATCAAGAAGTGAGGGATCGCCTGACCCGAAACAAGCGGTTAAGAAAATGGCGAGGTTTTGAGGGAAAATGGGCCAGTATCCGTAAGAAAGCCTGTCTTGGATGGCCATAGGAATTGGGTTGAACGGCTCGACTGAAGCTGATGCGTGCAAGCTAGGAGATGGCATTGATTCCGCACGTATCCGGGTGGCCACGCCAGTCCAGGGACTTCAGGACGGGGTTGTCCCTAGTCTACCATCCCTAGACCAAGGTCCGATGAATTCCGTGGAAGAGATGGTAGATGCAGCCCATCAAGACCAAACCACCCCACAAGTCACGGAACCTCTCAGCACGAGACCAAGATCCTGTACTTCAAATGGGATCCTGGATTCGCACTCACTACTGGATTCTCCATCATTCACTTGTACTTTCTCGCCAGCCACCTGGCTTGGAACACTTGATCAAGGGGTCATCAGCACTGTACAGAGAGGCCCAATTACTCCTCAATTCTTGTCACATCATGAGACAATGCCTTATTTGCCAGAGGCTCAAGCTGTACATGATCTCGGACTTCGGGAATCAATTTTGTTTCGAGAAGAGGCTCTTGCTGTCAACCCTTTCAACAACTATTGGGTGGCTGAGCAGAACACTTTGGCTCATTCTTCAATTGATCCATCAGTCTTAACCATGCCGCGTACACATACTCCGTTACTACCCTTGCAAAGCCCTAGATCGAATCTTTACCGTCCCCAATTTCACATACTTTTCCCTTCTTTTTGGAACCAGCCACGTACGGTATGACCATGACTGTATGAGAAAGCGTTACCTAACTATCTTCATCTAGAAATCTGTCGCCTTTTCTCCATATCACCGGGAAATTACATGGAGAACGGTCTGGTTACCTACCAGCACTCATCGAATTTGCATGGTTTTCCCACTTCGCTCCTCATGCCTCAATCACCAGACTTTGCCTTTCTGAAACCAGCTCTTGAATTCTTAGACGAAATTTACGAAACTAAGAACGGGTTTGCACATCTAAATCAACACAAAGTTGCATTGGCTGCAATGAGAAGCGATCGAAACCTTCATCGTTTCTTCCTCGTTGTCACATATTCTGTTACAAACCATCCCACAACATACGACAGGATTCGAAATTTTATTGACTGGACTCTTGACACTGGCAACTTTGAGAAGTTGGTCAGATTCATAGAGAAATATCGAACGGATATTGTTGAAGTCCAGTTGTTCTGTGTGCGAGTCATCTTGGCAGGATGCTCGGAAACATACGCACGGGGAATCCGACCAGCGGCTCGAAAGACCAGTTTGTTTATCAGTCATGAGACCCTTTCTTACAATCTGCTCCAGGCAACAGAACTTGAGCATTTTGATGAATCTTCACAGACATATCTCTTGGGGGCTTCTGTCGATTCCGATCATTTCCTGGCGACAAAATGGTTTCTGGACTATGGCCCTAAGCATAACGAGAACTTCTACGTCAAACTTCTGTTGAAAGGGAAATCACCAGATATATGTCATCTGTTATTGAAGAATCTGCTACCAGTGGCAAATTCTCTAGAGGCCGAATGTTCACTACAGCAATATCTCCACAAGGCTGTTTTGGAGAATAACTTGGTCGTGGTCAAAGCCCTGCTCAGTCTGGGAGTCAAAACATGTCTTCCTCCAAGGTTGTGGCGAACACCTAGGACAGAACCGCACATTCTGGAAGTGCTGCTTGCCCACGCGCCAGATGAACAAAAGACGGCCATCGGTCTAGTCAAGTCGGCGGAACAGGGCAATACAGCCTTGGCAAAGTTTCTCGTCAAGTATGATTTAGTTGGACAAGATGTAATCCTGGAACGAGGCCTTTGTTATGCTGTCGTGGACAACAATTCGAGGGCAATCAGGACACTTTTGCAGAGAAGGGTTGATCCAAACTGTCTACAATACCGTCGTTCTTTATCAACAGCCAACAAGGTATTTCCCCTACGCAGCTGGCGGTACGAATCGTCCCTTGATCTGGTGTCTATTTTGTTCACGGGCATTACTTACTCGAATCTGGATGCAGCCTTCGATCGCCTGAGTGATAAGTTCCAGGCTAATTGCCACGGACTGGATGTTTTCGGCGTCACCCATCCTGCCATACTGGTAATAATCAACCATTGCAATTGCAATAAGAAAGAATATGTTCCCGAAATTGGGTATATTTTGAAGATCCTCCATGATTTTGGCGCACGCTTACCGCTGGAAATTGTCTTGTCCCTGGAGAAATATTTTGACTATTGGGCTTTCCCCCTGCTCATATTTGCGGGCTTTGATCTCACTCCCATAACACAAAATATTCTGGGTAAAGCAATCGAGGAGAGGGACTTCAAAACATGTGTCATCTTGTGCCAATCCGGAGTGTCATTAAATTCATACGACTGCCGTGGCTTGACACCCCTACACAAAGCGGTTTCGGCTGGGTCACTCCATTTCACCATGTATCTCCTAGATCATGGTGCTGATGTTAACTTCCCTCCTGCTTCCCTCGGAGATTTGACGGTTCTCCAAGCTGCCATAAGAAATAATAGCGCGTTAAATCTAACTTACCAAGGGTACGAAAAGTGCCCGGAGGACTCGGAGGACTTGAAGGACTCAGAGGACTCAGAGGAAACCTACAGTGTCATCGACTATCTCATTAATGCTGGCGCCCGGGTGGATTCGTCTCCAACCAAAAGTGACGGTAACACGACTTTGGAATTGGCTGCGCGATCGTCTGTACTATTTGACAAGATACGAGCGCTGGGAGCTTCTCTTCATCGCCCGAACAACCAGCCGGGAGTCGTGCTTCATTCCATTATATGTAGGACCATCATGGAGAACAAGCACAAACAGCTTGAATCTTGCCTCAAGGCGGGGTTGAATCCTGAGGACCGAACAACAGGTATGCCTAATCACATAAGCACTCTTAGATCCTGTTCCAATGGTAATATCACGGCGCTCCAGGCCGCAGCGTTGATGAATGATATCGATTCAGTGCATCTCTTACTTCAATATGGTGCACATTCAAATGCCCCTGCCGATGGCAGCAACGGAGTTACAGCACTTCACGCTACTCTACGCCCCAGGCATATTATCAGATACGACAATTTGGCAATGGTACAGATTCAAATTCTGGAACTCCTCTTACAACACAAGGCGTGCATTGATGCTTTGAATGGGGTTAATATGACTGTCCTAACCGAAGCTGTTTGCCTTGCTTCACCTTATTGTCACCAAATCATTGATTTTTTGTTGGAAAAAAAAGCTCAGGTTAACCCTAAGCCAAGCCATGCTACCAGGCTCGCGAGCCATATCACCTACAAAACTCCAAAATGTTCGGTGCCATCTGGCATCACACCCCTTCAAGCAGCTATTTGCACGAACGACCTTCAGACTGCGCAAAAGCTTCTCATTCGAGGGGCAGACCCAAATCTCTGTGCATTTAATCTAGATTGCACTACTACGATGGACCTGGCTGCAAAGTATGGGAAAGTAGAAATGATTCAACTGCTCTTTCAAAACGGGCTGTCTCTGGATGGACTTCCAAAGGCCATAAGAATTGCTGAAGAGTCTAGGAACTGGATAGTTGCGGATCGATTAAAGAAACTAGAAGAATCCTTGGAGAGAGGAGAGATGATATAGAAGACTTGGTTGGTTTGCAATGGCGTTCTGCGTTGAAGATTATATGATTTCCACTGAACATAGATGGCGAGTGTGTTTCGATTCAAATCGTTGACAAGTTCGATCCAGCAACTTACAACGGTTACAGCTGCTAGATGTTTTATTATCATGAACTGTTCTTAGAGTTTGTTTGATGAAGTCATGTTAGAGACTGAGCATCTACATCGAGTCCAATCTACAATCCCAATCTGGATTGACTCATGACACGCAACATTCCACCCTGGATTGATCGCCAATGTGCCACGTGAAAATTGATTAACCCTAATAGGTCATGATCCAGTGTACGAGATATCCTTATCGTCGTTGTTATCTCCGAACTGTCTCAACTAAGCCGCAAATGGTGATACCCGCTGAGTCTAGACCGTTGAATCATGACGCTAACAAACAATGACATCTTTTGCCCTTGTCCTCCCTTGCCTCTGAATTCATTTTTTTCTTTCTGATATTCGGTCCTTTTCTCCTTTTGCCTGTTGAAAAAAACTTTAGCCTTTTGGTGTCTTTGCACTTCCAACCTCAAGTCGAAAACATCAACGCTACCATCATGACAACGCCGGACCTCAACTATTACCTACATCCTCACCTTTTTCCAGACAGCGATCCGGTAAAAGGGAGATTATTACGTGCTTCTGCTCCCGTTCAAGCCGGTACACTTCTTTTCGTCGATGCTCCCTACGCCATCATCCCAACAACAAGCTCATCAGGCGCTATCATCTGCAGCAATCGATCATGTTCACGGCTTGTGGCACAGGATGGAAAAGAGATTCGATGTTCAAAAAAGTGCTTCAAAGACGTCGTTTGGTGTAATGAGAACTGCAGGTCAACAGATAGCGATCGTCATGACTATGAGTGTCTATGGTTGAGGCAAAATGCAGAGACGATTCAAAGCAGAGAACGACAGTACGACTTCGGAACACTTTGGCACGTTGTTAGACTTTTCGCCGGATGGCATCTCGACACAAAAGGAGCTTCCAACATATCTGAACCCTCAAATGATGCATTCCAACGCAATTGGCAAGCCGTGGAATCGTGCTGCGTATACCTCGATTCCTGGCCTGAGCCACAACTCAAGCACTGGACACGATTAATTGAAGCATACCTAAATGAATCATCCGGTTTAAGCTCCATACCCGAACGAGACGAAATTCTATCCCTAATATGCAAAGAAGAAACAAACACTTTTGGTCTCTATCCCAAATTGACTGGCCCCGCGCATATGATGGATGGATCAAGAGGGGAGTGTTATGGATTCAGTCTCTACCCCCGCGCCGCAATTTTCAACCACTCATGTGAACCGAATGTACGTACAACCAAAGTTTCTGTATCATGACTACTAACTCATGATAGGTAACGCACCAACCCGACTCTCGATCCCGGATGATCTACAAGGCATCTCGCGACATCGCCCAGGGTGAGGAATGCACGATAACGTATTTCGACTTGACGGTTCATAAAGATCTTGAAACAAGACAGGAACTTACAGAAGAGCTCTTTCGGTTCAAGTGCACGTGTCAGCGGTGTGTGGATGAAGAGGTTGAGATGAATTTGCAAGGGATGAATGCTCTTCCGTTTTGTTAGTCAAGGATGAGATACTGAGTCTCGGTGCTTGAGCAATTAGAACAAAAAGACGATACAGTTTTGTATTAAGTACGTGCCAAATCCAACCATGGAGAAATGTCAAGATTATATCAAAACCCTTTTGCCCCTGTTGTATATCTATCATGCTTTGCGAAACCTGATGGTAGTCTGATAACTACTCTTGGCTGGGATGATCCAAGTCTAGATATGATCGCAATTCTGTGCAAACACGACTTTTCCTCCAACGTCGTACCCATCTAAAAGGAAGAAAATAGCAAAACACACTGAAAAAACCCTCGGTATTAGATAAGATGAAATATCCACCATGTCAGACACCAAGAACACCATCATTCTCTATCAAGTGACACAACCACAACGTCCCACTTCCTCTTCGTTCCAAGTCTTCCAGTAAGTGTATAAAACTTACGCACCGAGTCACAATCCGACTGCCGGATGACCAACTCACGTAAATCCGATGGAGTGTTCATCACTGAAAGTGGATTGTCTTGGTCTATTTTGAAAGCCTTTCCTTTTTCCCGCCTCAAATTCTTATGCCGCAGCCCGATGACATGACCCAACTCGTGTTGAAGAATGTTGGCTAGATATTGAATATTCTCTGTCTTGAATGAGAGTGGACCGATGCGAATTACGCGATCGGCAGGTTCGTGATAGGGGAAGAATGACAAGGCGTATGTGTTATCGGTGATCATTTGGTCGTACTTTACCCAGGCATCTGCCTCTTCTTCGTTATCGACGAGCTGAAATGTCACGCCAAAGTTGACTTGGTTCCAACTCTTGATGGCTTTCAAGAAGTCATCTTTAACGATCTGAAGATGGTCGCTGTGGAAAGTACAGGCATCGATCATGCACCGTAAGACAGTTCCATCTTTCCACCGATGTATCTTGTAATCCTCGCCGGCGTGCAGAGCAGCAGGGTGAAACCGCATGCACCTATTGGTAGAGCATGCATGACGAAGATCGGCACTGATATGGCATCGTTTGCCTGCGCTGGTACGGGGGTATTGCTCGGATGGATAGTTTGTATCATCGACTCGATGATTGTTGAAGTTCATGGAGAATCGTTGGAGATGTCGCAAGCACGGCGAGAATTCTTTTAGTTGATGCTTGGCTTCGAGCTGGCTCCCAATGACCTGGTGCAAGGTCATTGTGGCAGGGATACGATGTTGCGCTTGGGTGGAGGAAGCTAGACTTGAAACGCTTGTTAGCCCATGATAATAACAAGAAGAAAACAGAATGAGGTGTATTGTGTATTTTGCACATTTTGGGTGCATTTTGGGTGCATTTTAGGTGCATTTTAGGTGCATTTTGCGCATGTTGGTGCAGAGAGCGTGAAGCAGGGGTAGTAATCTTTCTTGCCTTGCTTTGGGACCGCCGTCACTACGACGTTGATGGGCATATCGTGGGAGATAATAATGAAAGATGGCAGGAATATCGATTGCTGATATGAACAGAATCACGGTGAGATATAGAGGGTATGCCCTCATTTTATAATCCAGACACTTCTCATATGGAGGTACATTGTCGCCAGTATCACATATCAACGAGAAAGGGATTATGTCCACGATCACTTTTGTCATTTTCTCAGCCTAATCTTGGATCTTTGAGACGTATGATGGATGGGTGCTTGATTAAATAAGATGAGAAGAGAGTAAACTATTTGCGCCACCAACAAACACGTCTCGACTCCGAGACAACTGCGGTATCTCTAGAGCCTGGTTGGTGGCCAGAAACGGCCTACATTATGAACAGAGGTTAAGGCAACCACAGTCAAAGAGAAGAATCAGCTATACAAGATGAGCAGAAAAAGGCATCCTCCCTGAAACGCGCATGGCGTTGCTTTTTCCTATTACGTGCAGCTCATTGCGGATTGGACGCCGACTCTTGTACACTCAACGGGCAACAGATCATCTGGCGTCATGTCATTAGATAAAATTAAGGAACGAATCTGATCAGTTGCCAAGGCCTAGATCCGGCAATCCCATCCTTTCTGCAAAGTACAGAGTATGATCTATGACTTGATGCTGCGAACCATGCCGCATACTGTTTGGCAAATTAAATGTCTCGGAATCCCTGTCTGCTTCCAATTTCAACGACCTTCCATCATCAGGATGGCATTGCTTCTGGCCAATGTCCATAACTTTCTGACTTGCTGTGATGTAACTTACTTATTCGTCGTTGTTTTGGGTGAAGCGTCGATGCTCGGTACAGATCATGCCAATATGCCGGACGGCTTAGAAAATCTCCACCTCATGACATTGTATGATCAAGACGAGTTGAATTGAGAACTGACATTTTCCTATCGTCGTACAAAACCTTATGTGTATCATCCTGGCTCGTTTTGAGATATCCTTGTGTGCGTTCAACAGAGGCTACAACGAGGTGTGATGATGATACTCAGCCCGCAGCGTTGCACTGGCACTACAACTTTGCTAGGGTCGTGCGACCGGGCTGACTTTCGACTCTTCACCGCTCCTGTCGCTGCCGGGGTCCTTCCTCTCCCCGTCAGAAGCAAAGAGAGTAAGCCAAAGTTCCAAGTCTCTGCCGATTTGGTCGGTCTTATACCAAAAAATGAAGAGAGACAGGGGTGCCTACCATCATCAACCACATTGTCTCATCTTATACATCAGACACAAGCGCCAGCTTTTGCTAATGGCGCCCTGTGCTCAACCTAGAGAGCCTTGGACAGATCCGTGGTTCTCGCTTCCGCAGCCTCTGTGCACTTATCCTGGCTTTGGCCGAAACCCCCAGTTTGATAGCCTCGCTTTTCCATCTTGTTCAGCCGACAACTGGCCCCCTGTACAGGCATTGCCCTTTGCCGTCGACAGCCATTGACAGCCATTCCGAATCAATTAAATGGAAATGCAGAATTGCACATGCTGCCTAGTAACAGTTCCGTGCA
The DNA here is from genome assembly GCA_013623525.1 of Fusarium dimerum. Lineage (NCBI taxonomy): Eukaryota > Fungi > Ascomycota > Sordariomycetes > Hypocreales > Nectriaceae > Fusarium > Fusarium dimerum. The sequence goes on from JABGLY010000077.1 coordinate 172,727, forward strand.
TCAGTATAACACCACGTCATAGGCAACATGACACGATAAGAAAAATACCCCCCTCGACGGACGGGTGGGGGAATAAACCCGAGACATGGCCTGTCGGCTATGGAGAAATCTGGAGACGCTCCAGGTTCTCCGCAATATGCTAACAGTCAAGATCGGCAGGATTGGAAGTCTATTGTGTAGGCGCTCCTATCGTATGCTTAATTGTCTGCCCAAATGCAACATTATATCCCGTATCTGTTTGGATAACTCTGGGACGTTCTGACCTCATGATGTGGTCTTCAGGCGCTCCTATGATGGCTGCAGAATACTGCAAGACATTAGTGATGCGTGGTTTCTACACAGCGTCGATGCATGCTTGTAAGTCAGGAGATATATAAAAGGCACATAACCATCCTAATATTGGTACTAGATCATGAAACAATCATCTCCATCCTTTCTTGTTTTTGATTTGCCAACATGTCGTTCCTCATCCTGGCTCTCGCCGTTCCCACGGTACTTGGGAAAACTGTCAAATCCCCCACTCCGCCAATGGGATGGAACAGTTACAATTCCTACGGCTGCAGCATCAACGAAACCAAAGTCAAGACTAGTGTTCAAGGTCTTGTTGATCTTGGTTTTGCCGACATTGGCTACAAGATTGCCACAATTGACTGCGGATGGCCAGGAAATGCCCGTGATGATGATGGAAAGTTAGTGTGGAATGAGACATTGTTTCCTTCAGGTCCAGAGGCTCTGGGCGAGTATATCCATGATCTTGGACTGGACTTTGGTCTCTATTCTGGCGCTGGATATTACCAGTGCGGTTCCAGTGATATCCCTGCTTCACTAGGTATGTCATATTTTCATAATAGACCATCAACTAACAAGACTAGGATACGAAGACATTGATGCTCAATCCTTTGCCGACTGGGGTGGTGACACGCTCAAGTAAGTCTAACTCATCCATGACAACTCACACTGACAAACCAGATATGACAACTGCTACGCCACCTCCAAGACCAACATGGTCGATTCAACATCTGCAGAAGCCCAAAGCAGCGACAGATTCGTTACGATGGCCGAAGCCATTAACGGTACAGACCGCGATATCAAATACTTCATCTGCCAGTGGGGTATTGGTCAGAATGTCCCTGACTGGTATGTCAATGCTCTCAATGTCAATTCATACTAACACATATAGGGCTGCGCCTCTTGGAAACTCGTGGAGAATGAGCAATGATATTTTCGGTGCCTGGCGAGCCATCTGGCGTATTGTGAACCAGGCTGTTCCCCATCTCAAGCATACCACTGTTGGTGCATACGCAGACCTAGACATGCTCATGTTAGTACCCTCCCTGGATCATAAGCATTGACTAATGTTGTAGTGTCGGATTGAACGAACTCTCCACTGAAGAGGAGCGCTTCCACTTTGGTTTCTGGTCCATGGCTAAATCTCCTCTCATCATTGGTGGAATCCTTGACAGGGAGCACATCTCAGAAGCTTCTCTACAAGTCATGTCCAACGAGGAAGTCATCGCTATTAACCAAGATCCACTTAGTGAGGCTGCTTCTCTTGTCATCCGCTACACCGAAGAGGAGTGGGATGTCTGGGCTGGAAACTTGTCGTCTGGCCGCAAGGTTCTCGGTGTTGCCAACTGGAAGAATGAATCGCAGACAGTTGAGGTTGACTTGAGTCTCATTGGTGTCAAGAGTGCCGCAGCTCGCGATGTCTGGGCCAAGGAGGGTGGCTCCATCTCCGGAACCCAGAGTTTTGATCTTGCAGCACACGAGCTACGGCTTCTGGTTCTCAGTGACATCGTCGAGGCTGCCGTTCCCTCCTCCGTAGGCTACTACTCCGTCGAAGATGCCACAATTGAAGGATCTGCTTCTCTTACCGATTGTGGTGACAATGAATGTCTCCCTGTTGGCAAGAAAATCGGATACATTGGATCAGACTCTACAGTTACATTTTCTTCCGTTACTGCCCCATCGGACGGTACTCTCTTTGTTGGCATTGACTTTATCAACTACGAGTATCACCATACCATCGGTGATTGGGAGAGCAACACCCGCAATGCAACCATTTCTGTCAACGACGGAGAAGGCAAGAGATGGGCCTTCCCACTTGGAGGGGGTGATTGGTACGAGACTGGTCGATTGACGATTGCTCTAGATGGATTTCTGAAGGGAGATGACAACACTGTTGCTTTCTCAGGATACTCAGGAAGCGTCTGGGCTCCTGATCTGGTTGGAATTGAAATTCTTGCTTAGATAGTCGGCATCTGATTACTACAAAATACACCCTCCCCATCATCCCTGGATCATATCTCTCAAAGCATCCACCAGCTCCCTCTCGCATCGCACGGTATTCTCGTCATAAGCGTACTCTTCAGTGCAAATGCCATCCGGCAACTGAGCAGTCGTGAAATCCACAAAGTTCTGTACATATGGCTCAGGCAGAAGCTTTCCCCAGTAGTCTGCTAATTCCTCTCGAGGGATTATCTTGAGGTCGATGGGATACCCTAGAACTTCTTCGATGGCCTTCTTGACGTCTAGGGCGCTGTAGAGACGAGGGCCGAAGAGTTTGATATCTTGCAGGGCAGGCTGAGGAGATTCATCGAGAAGAGCTTTGGCGAGATACGCAGCAATGTCTCTAACATCGATCTGAAGGTATTAGTATAATCCACGAGATTTGGAAAGAACTTACCATTGGAAATTTGAAATCTTCGGGCGAAATGACAGATTCAAAAACTGGTGATTCCTTTGTTATGTGTTTGGCAGCTTCAGCCCAAGTCTGGTAGTAATAGCATGGTCTGACGATCAAAACTTCAGGAGCAGCTTTCTCCAGGGTCTTGTCCGTGATGTTGTTGATTTTCAGAATTCCCTGCGCCTTTGTTAGATCAGTCAACTGTTTGACCTGGATTTGATGCCTTACAATCTTGTCTAGGTCATGCTGTGCGCCAAGCGCCGAGTGGACAATCAACCTCTTTAGACTTGAAGCCTTCTTCAACGAATCCTCGACACGTTTCGCAGTCTCTCGGGCAAACTCTTCCGTGTCACGGCCGTCGTATGTTGGCGGCGGGATGTATAGCACAGCATCCGAGCCCTCAAAGTCAATACCAGCCCCAGTGCTAATGTCGCCCTTGACGGCTTCAAAGTTGGGATTCTTGGTGAATTCCTCGGGTGCTTTGGAAGGGTCACGATAGATGCCCTTGACGTGTGGTGCTCTGTCCGACTGAAGGAGAACGCGGATTGTTTCTTTTCCAGCTTGCGTAGAAGCGGGCAGGACGGTGATGTTGGAAGGCATGTTGATGTTGATGTTGATGTTGATGTTGATGTTGATGTTGATGTTGATGTTGATGTTGATGTTGGTGTTGGTGTT